>OW679195.1:852425-1010303 GCA_940337035.1 Agriotes lineatus | reverse complement strand
ATCTCGTTCTTTGTTGTGGTATCAGAGATTTTCCAAATTTGTTTTTTTTTCGTGTTTTGATTTATTATTAACTTATCAGTGTTTTTCCCGTAGTATTTATTGAGCTAAGTCTAAAATTGCCTCTATATGGAATGTTGTTTTTCCACTTTTGCGTTAAAGTTGCCCATCAACAGCATAGTGTTTTTTCTGTTCTTTGGCCCAGCGAGATATCCTCATATAGTTGACCAATTTCTTCGTCGTCAGCCCTACTAGTAGTATACTTGTATTATTTGAAGAGTATATCTTTTTGAAATCTTCAATATTACATATATTACTCTTGTTTACATGGCCTTCATTTTGGTGACTATGTGTTTCAGATCATTATTGCTGTTCCTTCTATATGTGTGTTGTTTTTTCCGTTATTTTGGTATAGTAGGATTTTAGAGTAGTACATTTTTCATCAGGTAATCTAGTCTTGCACAAACCTACTATATCCTATTTGATGTATTTTAGTTCTTACTCTAATTCTTCTAAGCATACGATAAGAGCTCATAGATCTAATGTTGTATGTGGCAACAAATAGTTTGGCTATTTGTCTTATTGAGTTTCTTGGGTGATTGTGAGTTTTTACCGAATTGACCTGCACAAAAATTTTAAACTTTTCGTGTCTGTTGCTGTAAAAAAGTCGAATACAAATAAAAGATAGGCATAAAAATAGAAATTATTACAAAACATTAATACTTTATGTATTTCCATTAATTATACAATATCACAAATTATTCTGCTAAAATTGAAATGCTGCAAGTAGAGATATATGAAAATCTATCCACATTTATACTACAATAAAATTATTCTATATATTTGTACAACCATATATCTGGTTAATCTCAAAGTAAAGTGTACTTATATACGTAACAAGCTTATACAATATTTATATTTAACAACATTTAAAAAGTTCTTACAATAAGGCAGCAAATGTGGTTTTCAAAGTTATATTGGATCTTTAGTTAAAATTACTTAACATATGTGGCCTGAAACACTCTTACAATAAGGCAAATGTAGGTGTTACTTTTATTTTAGAACCTAAGTTAAATTACTTAACAAGATCACAGTAAAGTTGCAGGTGAAGTAACACTTGCAATATATGATGATTGTCTGGTTTGGAGATTCCCAAAATTGAAATTGCCCTCGAGGGAAATGAGATTCGTGAATGTGGAGTGGATCAAGAACGCAACAAAGCAGCTAAAGGATATTTCAAGAGCCAATTACAAAAATTGCTTCCAGAAGCAGAAGAAGTGCTGGAATATTCCAATGGTGTGAGGCTCCATTGTTACTTTTAAACACAATGTCAGACAGTTACCAGACAATTCTCGTATAGGGTATTGGAAGAACCATTTTATTTGTTTCCACACAAAAAAGTATATTTCTCTTTTAAATTTGAGAAAAATATTCATGTTCTTTCCCTGACAAGTAATAGATGGCACATGTACCAATTCTTTTAAACGACAACACAGAAGAACAACTAATCATAATGTTTCCCGATTATCTGAAAGATTAAGAAAGGTTTTGAATATTGTAGATTTTACCATAGCTGTCATAATATTCACTACACAATTTTTACAAAAACTTTTAAAATTTTGATCAACTGTCACAACTGATATAAAATATCTAGAACTAAAACAAACAAACAAAACTAATTGTCAACTAGTTGCAGAAACAAAAACAATTACATAATTTTTTCACACCGTAAACATTTTTTGAGACACAAGCGAATGGTATGTATTTGGCAGATGGGCCCATTAGTATTATGTTCTGGTTGTAAGTATAAATCGTATTAAAGGTAAGATGCTATTTAACTAGATTTTCCTCTCTATAAGTAGTTAAAGTTTGAGGAACTATATTTCGAGACTTTTTGTTTATTTCTTAGTAAACATCTTGAAATAAACAAAAGCACATTAAATTTGTTCTAATAAAAGATCAAGCATGATCTCTAACATTAGTCAGATGTATGATGCCTCTGTGGCGCTCCTGTCCTCTGCTGCTCTAGCCTAACAGCCTCCGCATAAGAAGGAGGCAGATCCTCTATAGAATATGATCTAATTCGATGATATGGAGGTGTCGATCTTGAATTTACTTCCGGAGGATAAGCAGCTGTTGCAGTTACGGGGTGTGGCTGATAGTGAGAAGGATGGGGCATTCTGAGAATGGTTGGAGGCTCATCACTGTATGGTTGTGGCATTCTCATTGTATATCCAGATGCTAAAACAGAACCATACAATTTTATGCACTAAACTCTCATACATTTGAATAGTAAACAAAAGGAAGTTCTTAAAACAATACAAAAAAAAACAAACCTAATGGTTGCGGCTCTGGGGGATATGGCGGATCTTCCGGGGGGTATGGAGCTGACAGGGAAATGCGGTTTCTATATTCAGAAGGTGGTAATGGCATCGAAGTTGGCAAAGAGCGAGAACCGTTTTGTGAGTGGTGCTGTGTTGGTACAGTATTGGTTTCAGGTTCAGCATCTGCAATGCGTATGATATAAAACAAGTTTTAGTTAGCAAACATCTTCATTAGTGTGCCAATCTAACTGAATTGTGGTATAATAAATACAAATGATTTATTTTAGCATGAAAACAAAATTCTTAAGAATTTATAAAATAATCTATTAATTTTAAGCATATCCCAACACCCATCACATCCTAGTTCGAGAGTACATAAGATGAATGCACTGGCACCAGACTGTGAGTGAATACACACAGTAGCGACATTCTGTCTTTGTCCATTTAATGCTACTATGTATGGCCAAGACAGAAATAGTATGCTAAGTGTACATAGTTGCTTTAAAAGTACGCAGGAAATAAAATAATTATGGGAAGTTTTTTTTATTCATTCATTTATTATCTTTAGCCTCTTTTACCTTTCGGTGTCGAGGACGATTCATACTGTGCGGAAAGTGCAATGGAGGTAAAGCGCAGCACACAACTTTCATTACGCTCCGCTGCATCAAAAGATACCACATATTCAATTTACACAAATGTTTTTGTTTTTATTGGCATCCATGGTCGGCTAGAGCAATTAACAGAGCATTCCTCATAATGTGTATTGAATGATCAAATAAATTTCAGATCGAGTTTCTTGATGTTAATTTATGTTTATATGAGACAACAGCATTGTGCATAGTAGATCTGAAATTTATTTGATCACTTGATATATTCTATACGTGTATAATTACAGCATGTGAATGTTTTTCACATTACCTTTACAGCAATCGCTATTTCTACAGGAGAGAATAAGTATACTAATTATTAATTACTAATATACTTGGTTTGACTTGCAAAACACTACTTTCCGATCTTGTAATGTAAATGACAATTTTGTTCTACTGCATCGAAAAGCTATTAATTTTGGCAGCATTTAGCGGCCGAAAACTCTCACTTTTTTATACTAGTAACTTTTACTTTTTGGCAGTAATAACCACAGCAACAAAAGCTAACAACCATTTCCATTGGTCGAAATCAAAATAAACACTCCCATTTTGCAGTATGATCATGATCTCCTCGACTTTTCCCGACTTCCTCAATTAAACTGTCATTTTATAATTAACAAAATACTTCCAAAGCAGCAGAATACAAAATTATTTATGTAACTCGCACGAAAGCCGACTTTTAGACTCGCTTTATTTTTGCTTTACTCGCTGCGCTCGCTTGGCCATAAACTGGGCCTCCTCCAAAGTCTTTAATTTCGTACTTGTAACATAAATAGCTGTTTTTCGATGACTAAGCATCTTAATAAGTCGAAATCAATCATATTATTTCATTTTATATGTGATGCGTTTATTTAAACAAATGACAAGCGCTGTCACGGACACATCCTAATATGGCCAACTATTTTGTTCATGCGGAAACCCAAAACGCTCGGCGAGCGGCAAAAATACTGAAAACGCTCGCTCAGCGGCGAATGTCAACTTTCTGTTGTTAAATGACAGTTAGAAAAATCTACTTTCGATGTCAGTTGTCGAAAAAATAGTATGTATACTTCGAGCTAAAAGTGCTCTAGCCACTTTTGAATGATTGCTGATTGAGGTGCAGCCGAAACCAGCAATACTTATGCGCAAGCGGCAAAAATGCACTTTCAGCTCTTAACATACAATATACCATATAATTGTGCTACAGCAGTGGTTCTCAACTTGGCGGATTGTTGGTCAGTGGGGAGTGCTCTCTGCTGTAGGGGCATGAGGGACCATCAAGGGGGGCGTTGAGCAGTTTGAGTATAACGCATAAAATTTGAAGATTTATGGATAACAAACAACTTAAAAAATCAAAAATTTGTCGGTTGGTTGTAGAAATGTTGTACGCATTATAGGGTTTTCATTGGTAATTTCTTCATATGAAAATATTTGCTTTCCTAATTATTTTATAGTAAACTGGGAAATAAGTTTTTTGTAGAAAAAAATTTGCATCTATTTATGTCATCATTTGTCATTTTACATTTCAGAAAACTGAAAAATTAAAGAAATTAAAAATACCATTTTCACAAAAATCATTGGTGCCTTGAAATTGTTGAAGCAAATTCGTTTGCTGTTTACATATATGTGGTCTGGGAACAGCCGAAAACATTACGGCGCCGACATAGTCTCACTCTGAGCAGTACGCGTCTCGGGCGTATGCCTGACAATTCAATCTCCGCTTTTAGAAGTGAATTTTAAACTTGACCACTTCCCCACCGTGCGGACGACACCTACGCGCTTGCGCACAGCTCACCAAATACATCGAAGAGTTGGTTGTCTGTCTCACTTACGTTGTGACCTTCCCACTCATAGCCGCTAGCAATATAGTAGATATTAAATATATGGCTGTTTATGTGTTTGCATCTGTCAAATATGGGAGCAAACATAGCACTTATTTCACGTGAACTGCTTCCAGCATACCACCATTTCACACTTCACACTTTTTTTTTTGTCAGAATACATTTTTTACTTAACAAAAAGCAAGTAAACAGCATACTAATTTGTTTCAATAATTGATTTTTATAACAATGGCAATTTCTTTCTTTTTGGTTTTCCGAAATGTGAAATAAATTATGACAAAAATAGATTCAGTTTTTTTCTCTACAGAAAACTTATGCACAATTGTGCTCTAAAATAATTAGAAAAACAAATATTTTGATATAACGAAATTACCACTGAAAACCCTATGCCGCATAAATCATTTCTACACCTTGTACTTACAGGTATACGCTTTAACCCAAACATCTGCAGGTTGCAACTATACTTCATTCACCAAAGCGAGTCAATAAAATTGCAATCCAAGTTACCAATATCAGCTGTAACTAGATCGCCGGTCAGACTGCAAAATAAGGTCTTGCCTACTGCGCATATCCGACAGTGTGATTCTGATTGGTTGATGCTGTATCCAGAGCTAGTTGGATTCAAGCCAGTTAAAGAAGCGGCGGTTTCAAATAATCCACCAGCAATTCACTGTGTTGTTCTAGCTTGTTTAGGTTAGTTGCAGTCTTCGATCGTTTTTTAAACTGAATTCCCCACAACATTATTTTGAAACCGCTGATGACATTCATGCCTAAAGGCAGATTTTTGATCATGCGCAATAGCACCGTACTCTTACCAAATCACCTATATGATATCAGAGACATGGCCTTGTCTTTATGAATGTCATACTCCATGTGCCCTGTCTTTAATATGAATCTTTGCTCTTAGCCCCTTAGGGTGCCTTTTGTTATGTTTATTAGAGGTCGAATTTATTCTCAGATGAGAATCAGCAAAATTGTTTCAGCTAGACATCGCACAATTTTACAATTTCAACTTTGCACACAGTTGTCAAATTTGACATCTATTACAAGGATATTAAAGTTTAACAGTTTAGTATAATATCCTTGATCTATTATAACCTCTGCATTATACATACATACACACAATGATCAAAATTGTGTGAAATCATATTAGTAGTCGACTTACTGCTGAGATTTGTAACTTGGATTGCATATTTTACTGACTCGTTTCAGTGAATGAAGTATAGCAACTGTCACAAGAATGACCTGTGCATTTATGCAACTGTTTTTGTTTTTATTGGCATCCATGGTCTGCTACAACAATTAACAAAACTACTCTCATAATGTGTACCGAGTGATCAAATAAATTTCAGATCGAGTTTCTGATGTTACATTACTTATATGGAGCCGCAGCATATGTGAAATTTATTTGATCACTCAATATGTTCCATAATGTACATAATTATAGCACACTCATGTTTTTTACCTTACCTTGACAGCACTCACTATTTCTACAGCAGAGAATAAATATACTAATTACTACTGCACATCCGATAACAATAACTGCCGCAGCTAATTCCATTCGATTGCTTAAAAGATTTGAATTGCTTTGTCATAGATTTACACACTTAACTCTTAAAACTGTAAATTCAACCGTTTCTAAACCATTTATGGACAAATCAATGAAACTAAAATATCTATTTACAATTATAGGTTAGGTGTTTTACCTTCCATAAGTAGGTCATAAATTCGACCTATTTATAGCAAGGGAGATGGTGCACTCAACATTGCATGTTAAAGTGCTCGATTGGTTGTATAACTACCGCTATGTAATACTGTTGGTCCGTGATTGTAGCACACTCTATGGAACTATAAATTTTTATTTTTTTTTAACTGTTTATTTTAACTCCAAAACAGCAAACCAGCTGGTACCCGAGCCTACATAGATACATTAAAAACACATCCCATATGTTCAAAGTATAACATAAGTAAAACGAATGTTACAAAATAAATAAATAAATGTTTGTACCAATCTAAATATACAGTGTGGTCCATTAAGTGTGCAACAAATGGGACATTTTTTTATTAGTTGTATTAGTCTAAGAGCTGGTGACATTTTTTAGTGATCATTTAGTTAAGGCCTATTTTTTGAGAGAATGTTGCTGGGGGCAATTGATAAGTGTCATCTGTAAGGATTCTCCTTGATAGCGGTATCGGAGGGAGGCAGAACATCCCCAATTTTCACTGTCAGTATATGTCAAATTCGAGGTTAGTAGGTTAGCTTTTGCGTCAGTCTGTGTCAAAAATGACGGAAAACCTAACCTGAAACTTCGAATTTGACATAGACTTACAGTACCACCAACATATTATTAATACATTTCAATTTCCACAGCCGCCCCTTATGGACAAATTCGAGGTTAGCAGGTTAGGTTTTCCGTCATTTTTGACACAGACTGACGCAAAATCTAACCTGCTAACCTCGAATTTGACATATACTGACAGTGAAAATTAGGGATGTTCTGCCTCTCTCCGATACCGCTATCAAGGAGAATCCTTACAGGTGACACTTATACATGGCTCCAGCAACATTTTCTCAAAAAATAGGCCTTAACTAAATGATCACTAAAAAATGTAACCAGCTCTCCTACTATATAATAAAAAGGGATCAAATATAATGTACACCAAATTAAACCATACATCCCTAGCGCTGTCCACCAAAAAATTTAATGAACATCAAAAAATATTAATGCAACCCAAATGATTATACTTTGGAAAATGAGAACAGCACCACTAAAATAGCTATGTTGCGTACTGTTTTACCATTGCTTACATTTTAAATTCTATATGTCTATCAATTTTAGTAAATGTTCACCAAATTTAGAACGCTCAAGTTACGCACCCGTGCTGTACATAATAAATATTCGCGCTATCCATTTATATTTAGTCTTTCTCGAAAAACTACTTGTGCGTCAAATAATTATTCTGTTACTCCAAAAATGAAATAAGCTCGCGCATCTCTCCTTGTCGCTTCCAGACAAACTTCTTGAAGGCTTCAGCTTCCAGCCGCACACTGTGCTTGGTAGCTTTTACAGCGAGTGTAACCAGTGTATTGCCGTACGAAAAGACTTAATAAGTTTCATTTTCATTTTTGTTTTGTGAATTTTGTGTTAGATTTATATATATATGTATTGATTTATTTCCAAGAATTCTGCAGACTTAGTTCTATGTCGCCATTTATAAACAAGACCTAATAAAACATGATACATTTTTCTTATAAGTGATATTTAGGCTTAGGCAAGAATTATAAATCTGGGTATACTTTTGAAATTGAATGTGTTATAAAATATAGTAAACATTGTGTATTTCTGCTAAACAAATAGTTTTTTTAACTGCTAAACAATAAGGGTGTCAACAATTTTATTAGACAAGTCATAACTTCTAGAGTATTAGGTATATCAAAATGAGATTTGGTATGGACAAATGGTATAGGGGGAGGAGAGTTTTCGCATATTTTTCACTTTCTGGTCACTTCCGGTTTTACCGGAAATGGCTCCGGTTTCGAATTTTCAAATGGAACACCCTGTATATTTTTATATTTTTGGATTTCTGAGACAATTCTCGATCAGAATGTGACATTTTAGACATTTTTTAAGCCTACTTGATTTTTTTAGAGACACTTTTAGTATTGCATCTAGGTGGCCATGATTGGACGCAAACTAATCTAAGGACCTCAGGTGATGTCAGAAAATTACAATCGCAAAGTTTTAGTGATTAGTATGATAGATAGGAATAAGACAAGTTGACAAAATAACATTTTCGTGTCTAACTATTTTTTTTAAATGGGGACCCTTTTTTGACAAGCACTTTCCGAAAAGAGGATATTTTGGCCAATCTAACGATACTAATTTATTTGCGATTGGATTAAAAATAAGCTCATAAATTAAATATTTCTCAGCAAAATACTGGATAATAATTAATTTTCTTTTGTCAAGTGTGCCATGGATAGCCAAGATGCATAATACCTATCCTCTCCCTATACCATTTACCTACGAGTATACCAAATCTCATTTTGATACACCTAATACTCTAGAAGTTATGACTTGTCTAATAAATTCGTTGACACCCGGTATAAGACACTGACGAAAATTAAATATCTGGGTATCATGTTAGAATTAAATGCGGAATAAAATTTGGTGAACATTTAGCATTTTTAGCCAACGAAAGTTATTTTTAGGAACAAATAATATAAGAGACTAGCATGATGTCAATATTTGGTTGTCGCTCTAAGATTATGCATTTTCTTAATTTTGGTGAGCATTTAGTATTTTTGGGAAACAAAAGTATTTTTTTGTACGAAAAGATTGGGTAAATTTGGTAGACTGTTAAATACCACCCTAATAAAAATTTAAATACGGTCACAAGTTAGTGCATGTTCCATAACCATATCAGATGCATTTAGAATGGCTCCAAATCAAACAGCATACAGGGCAGGACAAAAATATAAATTCGTTCAAGAATAAAGTTACCTTATTTCAAAAAATATTGCAAAATTTTATTCGGAAAAGTTGTTTAGAATCAAAAGTTATGCTCAAATACAAAGTCACGGCCTCCTATTCGAATTTTGATTCTTTTTTGTAAAATTTTGTTATATCCCCGTATGATACATATTTTTATTATTCTGATTTTATTGAGAGTTTTTTCATATGTAAATTATTATTAGTAGAGCATTTGCCTTGTTAAAAAGAATATTTGCGAAATTCTAAAGTTTTGTTAAATATCGTTGCAACAAACATGAAGTGGAAGGCTATCTAAAAAAATATAAATCCAAGTAAATTTTACAAATACGCTTCAAGTTGCTAAAAGTTATTTAAAAGTGATGTGGTTGTGGCTACTTTAAATACATATAAAATCAGAATAATAAAAATATGTATCATACGGGGGTAATACAAAATTTTCCAAAAAAGAATCAAAATTCGAATAGGAGGCCGTGACTTTGTATTTGAGCATAACTTTTGATTATAAACAACTTTTCTCAATAAAATTTTGCTATATTTTTTGAAATAAGGTAACTTTATTCTTGAACGAATTTCATATTTTTTGTCCTGCCCTGTATATTGTTTGACTTGAAGCCATTCTAAGGGCATCTGATATGGTTATCAAACATGCACTAACTTTTAGCGGTATTTAAATTTCGATTGTACAACTAATAAAAAATGTCCCATTTGATGCACACTTAATGGACCACACTGTATAGGTATATAGGTAAGTAGGTAAGTAATGTATATAATAAATTAATTGCAGATGTCACACGATGCAAAATAAACTCTTAGTTTATTGATAAAACTATAATAGTTATTTAAATTAACAATAGAGTCTGGTAATTGGTTGAATGATTTTATGGCACTATAAAAGTTTTCGCTTATTCCCAGGTTCGTTCGCGGTCGTGCTAGTTGATATTTTCTCCTGATGCGGGTACTATATTCATGACCTTCTTCCACTCTCTTCAACTCAAATTCAGTTTGTATTAAACCGCACTGTACTTTATAAATTAACTTGCATTGTTCGATTTTTAGTAAAGTCGTTAAATTTGTCAATTCATTTGTTTTATAGATTTCTTCAGTATAATTTTGAAAAGTTATTGGCCGTTGAGGATCCTAAAATTATTAGCGAAAGTTTCAAGTACGAATAAAACAATTTTAGTTGGACAAATATTAAAGGATTTGTCTTATTCCTTGAAATACATATAGTTGGTTTGTGAAAATTAATCCCTAGGTATGACATTACGTATAGAATTATACAAATATTCAATTATAAAAATACAAAGATGAATTTAAGTGTAAGAAAGAACATCATATTATTCAAAGATGTATTTAGTAAATTGAAATTCAAATCCAGTCGAACAATTCAGATTAAGACACAGAGAGATTCTACCGTATGATTTAAATATTGCTTGAATTAAGATGGAAAGTGAATGTCGAATAATTATTTGAAAAAGTCATTCAATATGTCAGGTATAAATAAATGTACTAGTATATGATCTCGGAGTGTTAAATTAAAAAAAAATGCATATATTACTATGGAAAAGATTATTAAAAAAAACAACGAAATTTTGATTCAATAATGTAGAACATATTTTGTAAAAAGTAAAAAATTCTAAAATAAAATGATTTTTATTAATCTGCTTCGTGTATAAAAGTGTATACATGGCGCTAAATTTACGTAAATTTTAAAATAAACTGTATAATAGATTTATGGAGGAGGTGTATGTATTAGTACAATAAGAAGTTTAACTCCTACAATCTACAAAAAAAAGTTACCTGGAATTGGGAGTTGTACTGAGTTTATTGTTTGTTGTACATCATGTGAATTGGATAAAGGGCGTTTCATTTATTGGTAGTGGGCCACATCGAGCTTCTTGTTGGAGTGAACATCTTGTGAATTGGATAAAAGGCATTTCATTTACTGGTATTGTACCTCATCGAGCTTCTTGTTGTAGTGGACGTCTTGTAAATTGGACCTCATCGCTATTCTTGCTGGAGGTTGTGAACATCTTGTGAGATTTGGAAAGGAGGTATTGCAGTTACTGGTAGTAGACCAGGTAGACCTTATCAAGCTTCTTGGTGGAAGTAACAGGTATCCTGTCATATTGAGATGGAGGAAGTTTGCAGTTACTGGTAGTTAATTGCATCTATACTTGGTGTTGTGTTAAGAGGCTGTACTTGCATGAGTGTCTTAGAGCTTCTGTAAGCAGATGGAATACGCTTGGATCAGTGAAGAGACAGATTGAAGTGCTTGGAGACGTGACGACTGCAGGTATTTGTTGAAAGAGCTAAAAGTAAAACATAATAAAGTGAATAAGACAATTCAAAAGGAATTACTTACATTTTTCATGTTTATCAAATGAGAATAAGTGTAACAAATATGCTTTTGACTGATTTTCTACTTTTATAGTCTTTTGACATTGACAATTGTCGAACTGTCATATAATTTTTGAAGCAAACTTTCATTGAACAAAACGACTTTTTAAGTGTAATCTTTATAATCTTTATAATGCACGAACCCGACCTGATTTAAGAGTAATTGTTCTGCTGAAGCTAGAAATATTTAATAAAACCAATAATCAATAATTTAATCAAAGGACATATAGTTTAGATAGTTTATCTAAAACAGAAATTTGTTATAATTAAAAAAATTATATACAGGGTTATAGCAATACATATGTATATATTATTATACAGGGTGAGCCAAGCCACCCGGTTACCCCTAATGACCAAATTAAGCAATATTTATGTCTATGTATTCTCGCGAAAAACATCCTACCTTGGGCACATATACAGGAACAATAAGTACCACTTGATTCAACTTCTTATAGAAGGGAAAATAGAAGGAAGAAGAGGTGTAGGACGAAGGAAATGCTCCTGGCTCAAGAATATCCGGGACTGGACCGGATTGAAAACACATTCTCTAATTAGAAGAGCGAAAAACAAAGATGAATTTGCCAGAGTTGTTGCCAACCTTCAATAATGAAGATGGTACCTTAAGAAGAAGAAGATGTATTCTCTAGTAGTTTAAGGTTCTTATTGCCAAAATAATAGTAGCAGAGTTTTATAATCAATAAGAAACTACTTTCTGAATATATAGAAATGGTTGAAATACAAAGTGCTTTCAAAAATAGTAAGGGTTCTACTTATACCAGTAATATAATGTTATTTTAGTTATATACTGGAACAAGCGCCAGCGTGGCTCGGTTGTTAGAGCATTGGACTGCGGCGCGGAAGTCTGGAGTTCAAATCACAGATCGATGCCTGGCGGGCGGCCTACCCAGTCGCTTTAAATAATTGGGGACCTGCGTTCGAAAAATAAGGGGTAATAATGCGGTTGTCTAATGCGTGATGCTCACCACGTGTCGTGAATTTGACATGCGACAGCCGGGTGTGAGAGCGAGGATACGGAAGCTCTGACCTTCCGCCTTGCAGGCCAAGCTCCTTCATGGGGTGTTAGTGCTTCACCATTATTATTAATGAAACATTCATATTTGGTATTTTCCTTAATATTATTTTATGCCTTAGACTAACTTTATGAGATACTGAATATATATATACAGCATGATTAAAAAAGAGATACAGCTAGTTGCATTTGAAATTTACATGGATTTTTTTAAAGGCAACTTAATGTATCTCGTTTTTATCATCCTGTGTATATAGCGAAGTTTTGTAGAGCTTAAAAACGTTTCTCTCAGCTAAAACGCCAATAGTCAAAATCAATAGTAGCTGCACCGTTCTCTAACATAACGGACAGAGTGGCGTTCACGTCACATCTTGAGGAGGTTGTGTTGTTGGCGGAGTAGCCCAGTAGCTCTTTTGGAACTGCGACTGGTGGCTCGCCTTGGGCCGGAAGCGAGGTTGATACCTAATTCCTTGACCAGGGTTTCC
This sequence comes from Agriotes lineatus, assembly GCA_940337035.1. Classification (NCBI taxonomy): domain Eukaryota; kingdom Metazoa; phylum Arthropoda; class Insecta; order Coleoptera; family Elateridae; genus Agriotes; species Agriotes lineatus. Next base: position 997,104 of record OW679195.1, on the reverse strand, counting down.
AATCTCGCACTGCACCATCTCCGGAAGCCACTTTGCTGAAAGTCTCATCCCCAAAATCGGAAGACTCGAAAAACACATTGCACAACACGGTGTAATAGTGTTTTTTCTACCTATTCGATAATTCGGTTTTGCTTATATTTGTTCTATTAAACTAAAGGTAAACTAATTATCTAATGCTTATAAACCATTGCTGTCATTATCATTGCGATAGTAGCCTAGATGACAAAATGTATATACTGAAATGGTATTAAGCCCACAATTTGGCTCTGGTTGCAGTGCAAAATATTTAACCCAGCCATAGAAAAGCATGAAAACGAGATCATGGACCGGGTTCATGGGTTGACTACCACCAAAATTAGCAGCGGAACCCAGAGGTCAGCGATCAAGGAAGTCAGCGGGGTCTGCAAGAGCGTCGCTTTCAACATCTGCACCCAGGGGAGCGATTCCAGCAGAGCCAGAATAAGAAAACCGGGAGAGTCATCTGGGAGCATCATTGAAGCGAACTTCACGAGATAGGATCTATCTATAATTTAAGAGTTGCCGTTCGGAAATCTATGTAAATTTCAGATTGAACCTTACTGAAGAGGAAGAGCGTTTTTGCAAAGGTGCTGCTACGCCGTAATTTTCAAAAATCGAGCGGCGTCATCCGGTTTTGCAAAATTGTCGGAGTTCCAAGCAACATAAACAAATGAAAGTTGGCGTGCTTTCTACGTCATCCTGAGAATAACGAAGACGAGGGTTTGCGTCATTTTAATAATGAAGGCGATGTTTTAATTGTTGCCAAGCGGGAATATTCGATTTATTTACCTGACGCTTTCCCATAATATTTCACCATTTTAAACGTTTAAATACACGCTATACGCATAAAACATTTTGTGTTCATCTGTCAATTTATAAAGTTGTGAATTATCTACTAAGAACGAGCAAATGAGCTATGTTGAAACAAATAACCTAATATTAATAAAATATAGCCCATTTCAGAACTCACTCTGAGATAAGCAGTTTTTGTGTTTGCCGAGAGCTAGCGTAATTAGTATTGCAGTTAAATAAAATAGAAAAGGGGCATTGAACCATTTTATTTGTGTAATTAATTAACACAGTTCATTTTTAACCAGCCTTAAATTACTGACGGGCAAAGAGTGAGCATAGTATAAAAATATAATCTGAGGATTGTGTGTGGATTTGCCCTAAATTTTAACTTATACTAATCTCCTAAATTAAAAATAGCCTTTGCAGCCAGGCAATTCATTGCAAACAGGCACCTGTTAGTGGAGCTATTACAACATTGCATAGCAATACATTTGGAATATCTTTGCTCCTGAGGGTATACTTTATTACTATTTCACAAGGTAGTGTACGAGGGGTGTCTGACGGAAATTGAGCCTGGGGTAGTTAATGTAAATTGATTTCGGATTTTTTTATTATTCTTCTATATAGTCTCCTCCAACCTCAATGCACTTTTGACATCGCGTATACAACATCTTTAAACCGGTTAAAAAATATTCCGAAGTTTTGTCGGCAAAATAGGCTTCTACAGCCATCATCATCTGGTCTTCATCCCTAAATCTTAGCCCACGGAGGTCTTTCTTCAAATTTGAAAACAAATAGTAATCACTGGGGGCCATGTCTGGACTGTAGGGAGGGTGGACAATTTATTCCATTCCTAACTCCCTTAAAGCACGCTTTGCAATTTGGGCCGTGTGTACAGGTGCGTTGTCCTGAAGTAACAAAATGCCACGCCTTAATTTTCCTCGCCTTTTCTTCTTGATGATTTCCCGCAGTTGAACAATAAGATTCGCATAATACGCGCCTGTCATCGTTGTCCCTCTTGGCAAGTAATCTATCATCAGAACTCCTTCGCTATCCCAAAAAATGGATGCCATGAGCTTACAAGTGGTGCGAGAGACTTTGAACTTCCTGGGTGCTGCTTGTCCTTTTTTACCCACTGCATAGATTCCTGTTTGGATTCCGGATCATACTGATGAATCCATGTCTCATCACAGGTGACAATTCTCCCCCAAATTGCGTCTTCATTCTCTTCACACAGTTCGAGAAAGGCCCGCGAACTTTCCACTCGCAGCTGTCTATCAAATGGCGTCAACATTTTGGGTACCCAGCGTGCACACACTTTGCTCATGTTTAAATGCATATGAAGGATGGTTCCAACTCTTTCTTTACTTTAGTTCGTTAGCTATCTGCCGAATACGGATTCGCCGGTCTGCGAACACCATTTCCATCACTTTTTCCACATTTTCCTCGGTCACTACAGAAAATTAGGGCCCAGGGTGGTCGTCGTCTTCGATAGATTCTCTCCCTTGTTAAAACAGCCGAACCCACCTTTTAACTGTCGCATACGAAGGAGAAGACTTGCCGTAGACACGGTTCAACTCCGCATTAATGTCCTTTGCAGGAAGTCCTTTCTTCGTGAGATACTTGATTACCGAACGGTACTCACATTTAGGCATTTCACTTACAGCGCGCGCCATGTTTCCTTCTCGTTAGGCTGACAACTACAGGTGTGATGCGATTTTGTCAAACTTTGTCATACTTCCATGGCAAGAGTTAATGTATGCAACAAGCAGTGGCGTAACAAGACGGTTTGGCGCCGGTGTGCAAGAATAAATGATAGCCGCTGTAGACAAGAAGTTTCAGAAAAAAGAGGGGAGGGGGTAATTTTTGGTCATGCAACACTTTAAATTTAAAAGAAAATTAATAAGCTCTTTTCTTAACATGAAAGGTTACTTACTGCAAAATAAAACATATTTAGATGTTTCAATCTTTTATTAAATATAACATAATAATAATAATAATAATAATAATCCCATTATTCCCTATTGGGACATAGAGTATTCGTATATTCTCTCCAGTTGTCATTTTCCTTTGCTCTTTGGCTCAGTTGTGCTATAGTCTTTCCTGTCTCTTGTTTTACAGTTCTCCTCAACTTTTTTCGCGGGCGTCTTCTGTTTCTGAAACTCTAAAGTTTCCAATCAAAACTTTTCCGCAAATTTCAGTTTTATTTTTTCGCAACGTATGCCCTAACCATACATATTTTCTTCTCCTAATTTCTATATTAATGTCCACCTGATTTGTTCCCAAAGATCTTTGTTCGAAATAATGACTGGCCACCTAACACCTATTTACCAACACCTGCAATTTCTGCTTTACCAGTTCTGTAACCGTCCACGATTTCGATCCATAAAGTAGAACAGATTTTACCATTACATTAAACACTCGCAAAATATAACATGAAACATAAAAATACATATGAAAATACAAAAACAAAAACCACGTAAAAGGAATACAAATTTAAATAATTTACAAGAAAAATAAAATACCGATGGGGCCACAATTATATATAACAGCAATGAGATAACATGAACAAGAAAATAACACATATTGCTTGAGTAAGAAAGAGATAAACATAGTAGCAAATATTCGAGTAGGCTTGACGCTCACTATAATTATGACCTATGTCAACTAATTGTGCCTACTAAAGTAATTTTGTTGTATGGTCATCTCTTTCTTACTCAAGCATTCTATTTTGTGGTTCATGTTATCTTATTGCTGTTATATATAATTATTGCCCCATCCGTATATCTTTATACATATAATTATTCTGTAAGTGTGTACGTGACTGAACTCCTCCTAAACGGCTGGACCGATTTTAATGAATTTTTTTGTGTCTGTTGAGAGGGTCCCTGGATGGTATAGATTCACAATTGGATCCGGTAGGTTGCGGTGCAATCGGGTTCTAGGCATTTTTTTAAAAAAAATTTGACAAATTTCTTTTTTTAAACTTTTTAAGATTTCTCGCATATCAGAACATATAACTCTAAAATTTCACCCCCTCCCACCACCCTCCAATATTTTTTAAAATGAAAAAGATCGAAAATTCGAATATCGAAAAAACGTTTGCTAAACCCGCCAATAGCAGGCAAACCAACGTTCGGGCAGGACAACGTCTGTCGGGTCCGCTACCCCTTAGGGAGTGAAATAAGGCAAATAAGGCAAATAAGCCTAAAAATTGATACGGGTGTCGTTATTGCACTTTTTTGCAACGTTGATTGCGAGAATGGCATTTATTTTTTAGTCCAAGACGATGGACATGACAAAATTAAAACTCTATAGTGGTGAAACGGGGTTTCAGAGACAAATTATTTTTGGGGGGGCGTTTGCTGGGCCAGCTAGTAGGTATATAAATATGTAGGTAGGCATAGCACTTTAATTAAACTCTCTTTTGCGACACTTTGCTAAAGCTAACGTATCTATCAGTGAATTAAAACCAAGAGTACTGGCTCTTACTTTCCCGATACTCAGTAATGCAAAACTCTTTAGGCGTATTTGGCCCATCTTACTTTGCAAAAAGTGTTTAATAATTTTTAATTTAGAAAAAGATCTCTCAGTGGAGGCTGTAGTGACGGGATGTAAAAAGTAGGATATAGGCTGTATACAAATATGGAAAGCTAGCCAATGATGTGTGATTAGACAGACATTTTTCTCCCACCTCCTTCACTGATAAGCAATATTTAATACTAGTTGTGTACGAAGATCGAAATTGTACAATTTGCTTTAGTAAGCCGTCATCGAGATCAGTTTCATACGTAGTTTGAAGTAATTTGGCACTCTCTATGACCTCTGCATCTGAGGCAATCGTCAGAAATTTGCGGTTTACAACTTTTAATTTATAGTATGTTACTATGCACTATGCACTATGCAATCTAAGAATCACAAACACACACTAGAGCTGGAACTTCTAATCTACTCAAAAGGAGAAAAGACTGCGAACTCAAAAGAGCCCAGTGGCGCTCACGTATCATAGTCTGTTGGCGCTTTGAACCTCTATTCTAGGAAAACCTTTATTTTCACAAAAAACTCCGCTACCGCGGCGCCTATATACATTCGGCGCGGAGGTTCTTTGCACCCCCTGCACATATGATAGTTACGCCACTGGCAACAAGGTTATAAACTTTTATAAAATCGTGCTACAAATGGAGCAGGCTCATTTTCCGTGAGACACCCCTCGTACATGAATATAGCTACAAAAAGAGGTAAGTAGCAAGACGAAAAGAAATTATAGGTTGATTCCACATAGAAGAAAGGGGAAAGCATTCGTCCTGATTGAGATTACTAGGGTGTTTGTAAATCTGAATGCTTCGCGAATCTTTCTGCTGAAGAAGAAGATTTGCAAATAATGGAAGTTTTATCAAAAATTATCTTATGGCCGGTATCGCATTGGTGTTCGGCGATGGCTGATAATGAAACGAGACCCGACTTGAAACAGCGCTGGTGCTCAGAATTCGCGTTTTTACTAAACGTCCTGTTTCACCAATATATACAGCATTACAAGTGCAAGGGACTCTCTTCAGATGACAAAGTGTTTAATTTATCTTTAGGTGAAGAAAGAACCTGTGAGATTTTTCTCGGGGGTTTGAATACTCTTTTAATGTTTTGTTTTTGAAGAAACTTTCCTACGCAATCGGTGCCTTGATGGATATAGGGAAGAAAGACTGTTGCTGCAGGAGGATCGGTTTTTGGAGATTTGGGTGGCCGTGGATGAAGATGGCGATTGATGGCAGACTGTATATCCCTAGCACGTTAACCGTTGTTCCTAAGAACTTTCCGAATGTGGTTTAATTCAATGTGGGCATTATCGGGTTGGGATATGGAAACAGCTCAGGGTACAAGCTAATTGATAACGGAAAGTTTTTGTGTAAGATTATGGTGGAAATCGGGATGTAGATAGCAATCAGTGTGAGTGGGTTTGCGATATACAGAATGACCAAGTTTGCCACTGGGTTGGCGAGAGATCTGTACATCTAAGAAAGGAAGGGAGCCGTTACTTTCTATCTCCATGGTAAAGTTAATGTCTGGATGTTGACTATTGAGATGGTTTAAGAAGACGGGTAACTTGTCTTTACCATGTAGACAAATAACAAAGGTATCGTCAACGTATCGGAACCAAACCTTGGGTTTCAATTCTGAAAATTCCAGAGCTACGGTTTCGAAAGCTTTTATGAAGATATTGGCAACGATAGGTGAAAGAAGAGAACCCATGGCCGCACCAGAAATTTGTTTAAAAAACTGGTCTTGAAATAGGAAATAAGTGGAAAAGAGGAATTTTCTATAAGGGTAGGTAGACTTGAAGACGTCCCCCATGCTCTGATAACAACTGTTGGATTATGACTGTTGAATCGGAAATAAGAACTTTAGTAAAAAAGGAAGTGCTATTGTCACGAAAGCAAAAAGTGACGCATCGAGGATTTCTAATGAATCTATATTATAAATAATATGTTTTCCTCCATTACGTTTAGAGTGATAAGCATGTTAACCACGAGCTCTCGTTTCCTGTATATTTGTCTGGATGATCCAATGACAAGTCACCACAAGATGTTAAGGGTGTGTTTTTCTGTTTATTCACTTTTCTGACAAATACCCATCTTTAAGGGATATAAAAGGAACAGGTTCCGGGTGGTGTAGCTTGAACAAGCGTCCACGTACGATCAGTAGAATTAAGCAACGCTCTTTCTGGTCAGAACTTGGATGGGAGTTTCACGACTGCTTCTCTCGATGCCTCGTGGTACGGCTGCCACGGAAATAGTTGGTCCCGGATGTCATAATAACATTATGACAGTCGTTAGTGGGGTTGGAAATCTCCATAAAATGTACAGCGACGCCTATAATTGGCCTAACGGCTGTTAACTGGGTACAAAATAAAATTTAAAAAAAGAAAACAAGCTTAGTGTAGAGGGGCAGTTACAGTGCTAGCAGAGAAAAGATCGTTCCTCTTAGAGGTTTTCCTGTATTTTCTTGCTAGCCTAAGTTCTTTGTAACTGGCCCAACTATGTCCAGAACTACGTAAGTTATAATTTCAATAAATCGCTTTTATTTGTAATAATGGTATTATTAGTGTCGATCCCAAATTAAGCAACGACTGCCTTTTCCAACATGAGCTCAAACCCTCGAGTCGTAGCAATATCGAAACTCACAAGTAAATCCTCAGGTTCAACGCTTATATTGGATATAAATTCAACGAAATGGGCTGAATTGCAAACATACGAGGGAGACTTACCAGTGAACTTTCTGAGGATAGTGGTTAGGTATTTAGCTAATGAGTAAGTAAGAGAATCTATGGTACTGACAATGGGTCTGAGGGAAATGTCTTGTTTATGAGTTTTGGGAAGACAATAGAGCCGAGGAGATTTTGAAGAGCGAGGAATCAACCTCCGTTAAATATCAATGGGAAGATCTAAAGATTTTATGAGAGAAGTGACTTCCGGTTCGATTTTGGAAGTTGGGTGGCGAGAAAGTGGGGCATAAGAAGAATCTTGGAGTAAAGACTTAACCTTAGTGGTATACTCTGTTCGATCCATAACTTAGTACCGCAGTGTAACGTTTCGCTCCGATTTTAACTGCGAATTAGTCATAACCTAATATTATGGGCATTTAAAATTTCGCATTTTCAACTTTGTAAAAGTTCCATTCCTCTCGAGACTGCAAGTTGGCCGTTATGCGCGAATGAAACGAGGAAACGTCCGCTGCGCATTTCCATTTCTGCTTTAATGTAAGAGAGGGAACTTAATGACGTATAAAACCAAATTTGTTCTGCGAATTCGAGAAGAATTATTCCGGTAAAGCGAACTTTGCTTCTCTAAGCCGATTCCACGGCCCTCCGCTGAGAATGAGCTTTGCTTCTGCCTCAGCTGGGCCACCAGAATTAGACCAGAAATATTCGAGTAAATCTCGAGCCAGTTTCCGGAAGAACCAGCTATTAAATAACCTGTCCTGCTGTCGAAAGCTACTGTCTGTCTGGTGGATAAATTAATTTCGAATAAGGCAAATCTGAGTATCGGATTGCGCTATTTTGAATAATTTGAAATTTCCAAAACTCCTGTAGCTTCTTAGTTTCGAATAACGCAAATCTGAGTATCGGATTGCGCTGTTTTGAATAATTTAAAATTCCCAAAACTCCTGTAGCTTCTTAGTTTCGAATAACGCAAATTTGAGTATCGGATTGCGCAATTTTGAATAATTTAAAATTTAAAAAATTCCTGTAACTTCTTAGTTTTGAATAACGCAGATATGAAGATCGGATTGCGCTATTTTGGAATAATTCAAAGCTCCAAATCTTACCTAATTTCTTCTTCTTCTTCCTCTTTTTGTAAGGCGAAACGCCTGTTTATTCTGGGTTGCATTCCTCTGTTTGTGTCTTTAACTTTACTGGTCTTGTGATACTGACTGCCAGCTATCGCGCCATCTCTTTGAGGGTCTTCCTGGTGGTCGTGTTCCTCTTGGCTTTTCATTGCGTGCTATTTTGACTAGCCGATTGTCTGCCATCCTGTTTACATGTTCGTTCCACTCGCGCCTTCTTGCTCGTACCCATCGTGCCACGTCTCCCACTTTGCATTTTTCTCTTATGTATGTGTTTCTTTGTCTGTCCCATAGTGTATGACCGGCTATTGGTCTTAAAGCACTCATTTCAGTTGTTCTCATCTGTCTTTTAGTTACAGTAGTGTCAGCTCTGGTCTCGGCTGCATATGTTAGCACTGGCCTGACACAGGTCTTATATACTCTGGATTTACATTCTGTAGTGAGGTGTTTGTTCTTCCATATAACTTGTTTTAGATGACCCGAGATGGTGGCTGCTTTATTTATCTGTTTCCTCACTTCGTTTTTAAGGTTTCCACAACTTGAAATTTCTGTTCCTAGGTAATTAAAGGTCATTACCTGTTCTATTGATATGTTGTCCATTGCCAATTTGCAGCGTAATGGTTCTTTTGAGATGGTCATTGATTTTGTTTTTGATGTGGAGATTGACATGTTATATGTTTCGGCAGCAATTTTGAATGTATGGAGAAGTCTTTGTAAGTCATTTTCAGACTCCGCTATTAAAACTGCGTCATCCGCATAGCATAAGATATTTATAAGGTTGTTTCCAAGCTTGTAGCCAAGATCACGTGTTTTCACGGCTTCTATTATCTTGTCCATGATGAGATTGAACAGCAGTGGGCTTAGACTATCTCCTTGACGAATTCCCGTGTTTGTTTTTATTTCTTTTGTGAGTTGTTTGTTGACCCTTATTTTTGTTGTGTTGTTGGTGTTCATGTCTTTTATTAGTTTAATGTATTTTTGGGGGATCCCTTTTTCTTTTAATATATATATGATGTCTGTAAGTTTTACGCGGTCAAATGCTTTCGTTAGGTCTATGAAACAAATGAAAGCAGGCGTGTTATATTCGAGTGCTTTCTCTATGAGTTGTCGAAGGATGAATATTGCGTCTATTGTTGATCTGTTTTTTTGGAAGCCTTGTTGTTCTTCACTTATGTGAATTGTGCTAAGGATATGTGTTGCCATTACGCTTGTGAAGAGTTTCATAACGGAGCTTAATAGTGTTATGCCCCTATAATTTGATGGGTCCTTTTTATCGCCTTTTTTAAACAATGGGATGGTGACACTCTGTTTCCACTCTGTTGGAACCTTGCCTTGGTTTATTATTACTTGAAATAATTTTGTCATCTCGTGTAAAAGCAATTCTCCGCCGTATTTGATGAATTCATTACTTATGGCATTACCTAATTTCTTAGTTGGAAATAACGTAAATCTGAGATCGGGGCTTTTCCAAGTCCAACGTCTTTGTTCGGGTTTTTGAAAGAAGGTATTCGTGCAATACATTTTTTTTTCACTTTGAAGGTAATTTATCAGAGTTTCTCCCCTAGTATTTATTGAGCCAAGTTCAAAATTGCCTGTATACGGAATGTTGTTGTTTTGCGTTCTCACTTTTGTGTTAAAGTCAGCATAAAGTTTGTCCTCGTATAGTTGATCAATTTCTTCGTCTTCAGCCCCACTAGTGGGGGCGTATACTTGTATTATTTGAAGAGTATATCTTTTTGAAATCTCCAATATTACATACAGGGTGTCCAAAAAATGGCGGATTAACTCTACGGTGCGTTACTGAGGGATGCCTTATGAACCCTGGAAAAATATGAAAAAAATCCCTGGGACGTATTTTTCGAAATATTTCGAAATTAATAAAAATAAATCTGGCAACATTGATACTGCAACAATTTCTCAATCAAAAATGTATCCATAGTAAGTTGTTAATATGTTGGTTACACTGTAAGTCTATGTCAAATTCGAGGTGAGTAGGTTAGGTTTTGCGTCAGTTTTGACACAAACTGTCGCAAAACCTAACCTGCTAACATCGAATTTGACATGAACTTACAGTGCCACCAACATATTATTCATACAACACATATTTCAATGCCAAGCTTGATTTCGTATATTATTATTGTACAAAGCATGTTTGCCATATTTAGTAATTGACAAACTCAACAGGAAATCAGTTTTTTAAAATACTTAAATATTGAAAACAATTTAGTTAAATCCCAAGAATATTAAAAAACAGATATTTTAATAAGTCCCAGATATATTTGACACTATAATTATACACTAGTTATTTAAATAAATGGATTTCATTACCCACCTTTGACCAGAAATATTTCGAAAAATACGGCCCAGGGAATTTTTTTCATATTTTTCCATGGTTCATTAGGCATCCCCAAGTAACGCACTGTAGAGTTAATCCGCCATTTTTTGGACACCCTGTATATTACTCTTGTTGATTGGCCTTCATTTTGGTGACTAGGTGTTTGATTCTCTTGTGGATCATTATTGCTCTTCTTCCTATATGTGTGTTGTATTTTTCGTTATTTTGGTATAGTAAGGGACTCAATTTTCGAGTGGTACATTTTTCATTAAGTAATCTAGTCTTGCACAAACCTACTATATACTATTTGAAATATTTTAGTTCTTACTCTAATTCTTCGTTCGATAAGAGCTCATAGATTTAATGTTGTAGGTGGCAGCATACAGTTTGGTTTTTTGTGTCTTACTGAGTTTCTTGAGTGATTGCAAGTCTTTACCGAACAGACCTGCACAAAAATTCTAAACTTTCGTGTCTGTTGCTGTAAAAAAGTCGAATACAAATAGAATAGAATACAACAGGAAATAAAAGATAGGAATAAAAAGATACAAAACATTAGTATTTTATTTCCTTTAATTATACAATTGAAAAAAAATTTGAAACTATTTTTATCTAAGTAAATGTTGCAAGTAGCGATATTTGAAAATCTATCCACACTTATACTACAATAAAATTCTACACCTTTGTAGAACAATATATCTGGTTCCTCTCAAAGTAAAGTGTACTTATATACGTAACAAGATTATACCAAAGAGCATATAATTATATGTTTTTGGCTTATACGATATTTATATTTAACAACATTTAAAAAGTTCTTACAATAAGGCAGCAAATGTGGTTTTCAAAGTTATATTAGATCTTTAGTTAAAATTACTTAACATATGTGGCCTGAAACACTCTTACAATAAGGCAAATGTAGGTGTTACTTTTATTTTAGAACCTAAGTTAAATTACTTAACAAGATCACAGTAAAGTTGCAGGTGAAGTAACGCTTGCAATATATGATGATTGTCTGGTTTGGAGATTCCCAAAATTGAAATCGCCCTTGAAGGAAATGAGATTCGAGAATGTGGAGTGGATCAAGAAGAACGCAATAAAGCAGCTAGAGGATATTTCAAGAGCCGATTACAAAAATTGCTTCCAGAAACGAAAGGAGTGGAATGGTTTGAGGCTCCATTGTTCTTTTTAAACACAACGTCAGACAGTAACCAGACAAACCTCCTATAGGGTATTGGAAAACCCATTTTATTTGTTTCCACACGAAAAAGTATATTTCTCTTTTAAATTTGAAAAAAAGCAGGCTTTTTTAGGATTTTTATATGTTCTTTCCATGACAAGTAATAGATGGCACATGTATCAATTATTTTAAACCATAACAGAGAAAAACAAATAATCATAAAAAATATGAAAAGCACAATTAAAGTACCAGAATGGTATCTGAAAGATTAAGAAAAGGCTTCTAATATTGTAGATTTTTTCCATACTGTATAGAAGCTATGTCATAATATTCACTACACAATTTTTACAATAACTGTCACAACTGATATAAAATATTGTCAGGTCATTTTGTATTTTAATTAGCCACCTAGGCTTTAGGGCGGCGTGCCCGTATGTTAAACCCTTTTAGTTACTTATTTGGCTTCATCGCCTAATTCCATAATAATGATTTTGCACATATTTGCCCTCAAGCGCAGTATTTCTCGTCATCCGGGGCACCCCTTTGTTGGTACTTTGACAATCGGGTGTTAACGCTTGCAGGATTTCCGAACCTTCTAGAATTTACGCTGTTGGTGTGACTGCGAGGCCTCGCGCTGTCTTCGTTACCGGCACTTATTTGTTTTATTGGGCTCCTCGCCATTGGCTGTCTTTGTCACCGGCACTTATTTGTTTCATCTTATCGCCTCACGATTGGCTGCCGAGATATAGTCACGTGGGGACGCGACCGATGTGTCATGTTGCAGCGTTTCCCGCTGGGCAGTTGATCGCAGCCCGTTGCAGAAAGCGTTCGTTTGGTGGTTGTGTTATCCAGGCGGCGTCCTTTGGCCCCTTAGGTGCCCGAGGACGCCTGCCGCTGTTGATTAATATTGTTGCCGTGGAGGCCCCCTTTGGTGTTGCCCGTTTCGAGGTGTTGCAGCGAGCGCTGCGAGAATTGTTTCACCTTCGAGAGGTGTTGTGGTTATGCGGGCTCCGAATTGTTTCGGCGTAGCGTGGGTGCATCTTGAGTCCAGTTTCTGCTCCCGTAAGTAAGGGGTCGTCCCCTTCATCTCGACATTCGAGGATCTGTCCCGCAGAACGTAAGTGGCCCATTTTCGTCGTCAAGTTGTACGCGTCCTGACGCGTCGCACGTCGCCAATATGGCGGATACCCACTCATCACTATAACCGTCGAATATCGAATGCACCTGCCACCTAAGACTGCAGCCTGTCGCAACTCAACTGTACCAGGCTTCCCGACCGCCTACGTATTAAGGTATGTGTCTTTGAACTGATTACCGTTGTGAACGCGAGTGTTCCTGTCCCGCGGGAAGCATTAAGTCCCGTGTGCGAGTTGTTTTGGAACGCCGCGAGCGAGCCCGTCACGTCTCTTGTGCCTACAGGCACTGTCGTCATATTTGCCCGCATTTCTAAATTACAGACTGTCTATTTTACAAGGGCTTGCGTTACTGTATGTTGCATAAGGCGTCGCGCCCACATGCTGCGCATTCATTTCGAATTTTAGACTGTATCTTTGCACGGGCTTGCGCCTAGTGCTATCTTGTTTATTCTGTACATCTGTCGCTAGGTTTAGAACGTGCGCCAGCTGGTGTTTTCTTAGATATAATATATATATAGGGCGACGCACTCCGCTGCCCCATTGTAACCCGTGATTCAATATATGACTTGTTAATTAAGGGAACTATTGTTTTGTTTCTACTTGTGCATGTTTTGTTTCAGATAAGCGCCCCTTCAGTGTAATGATTATTGTGCGCCGGGACGAGGGAGCCTTGAGCGTACAGGTGGGTGAGACAGCTGCGTAGTCGCGGCCGGATTGGCACCTAATTACAATCTTTGCATAAGGCAATCCCGAAATTGTTATTTGAATTTGCAACTCTTGAGTAATCCTATCGATGGATTGTCGTGAATGCTTCGCCCCGTCTAACCGCCCAGGTCCGGTTAGTCGGGTTAAGACAGGCTTGGTGGCGCCCTCATTATTTTACCGTTAGTTACCGACCTTCTGGCCGTTACCCTCAGATGATCTCGTTAAAGGACCCGCCCATCTCCACTGAAAGTCTAGCTTGGCCTAACTTGTTGCGGCGTGGGTGGCGGCCTAGTAAGGGTTATTCATTATAAATTACCCACCCCTTATCATCGTTATTATTGCCTATAGAAAAAAAAGTTTTAAATAAAAGTTATGTGGTTATAACTGAATTTTGTTAAAATGCTATCAAAAGTACAGTGGCGTGCATAATTAAGGGGATACAAAAAAGTAATATATTTTTTTAAATGGAACACCCTGTATATTATTAAATTTTTGGAACGACCTTTTTTTCCTGATTTCAAAAATATACCATATGTTACCCTTACATTATACCGTTTTTGAGTTATTAAACGTTGAATATCTTAGTTAAACTAGTTACTGTAAATAGGAATTATTAAAGTAAGCTATGAAAATGCAACTATTTTGTTTGATAAGTGACATTTCTTTAATAAAATAATAAAAATTAGTTATCATTTATTTATATTTAAATTTCCTGAATAAAACTTTGTTATATTTAATAATGTTAACTAGTTTAACTAAGATATTTGACGTTTAATAACTCAAAAACGGTATAAGGTAAGGGTAACATATGGTATATTTTTGAAATCAGGAAAAAAAGGTCGTTCAAAAAATTTAATAATATAAAGGGTGTTCCATTTAAAAAAATATATTACTTTCTTGTATCCCCTTAATTATGCACGCCACCGTACTTTTGATAGCATTTTAACAAAATTCAGTTATAACCACATAACTTTTATTTAAAACTTTTTTTTCTATGTGCAATAATAACGATGATAAGGGGTGGGTAATTTATAATGAATAACCCTGTACATATTTCGTCCCGATTTCGTCAGTTGCGGCCCGCGCCGGCCGTTTCGTTATTGTATGAGCCGGTGCGGTGTCGTAAAGTCAGTTTAAGACCGTAACAAGCTTTTGGCGCGACAACGTGGGGCGTTGATGTCCATTGTTGTCTGGTATCATTTATATCGATGTCACAAATGTTTTTTTTCGTCATTTCGAAGTGGTATGGACTGGTAAACCGTTTTTTTTCCCTAGTAGAATATTTTACCGAGCTTCTTTTCTTGTTTTCTATGTTTTTTCTTGTCTTTTCTTATTTTCTATTTGTAGTTTTGTGTTTTGTTGTTGTTTATCGCCTTTTTTAGTTTTCTTTTTGTGTTTTTCCATGTTTTTTTCATATTTTGAGTATCTTTTTTGTCATTTTTACCGTCGTTTCTTGTTTTTCTTAGCCACTTCATACTACCGAGATCTCTTGTTGCATTTAGTGCAGATTTTATCCCGTATTAGTCGGATTTAGTACCAAATGTTGTCGAGTGAAGGTACCGACCTTGTTCTTTTAAGTCTTTTCGAAGTCTTAGTTGGAATTTCGATTCCCTGTCGTTTACATTGTTTAGCCTTGGGCTAAGTTGACACTTTGTTGTACCGAACTGACGTTTATCGATTTTGACGTTCACGTTAGCGAGGTTTATCGATTTTGACGTTGATGATTACCGATTTTGACAATTTTTTTCCCTATCGGTTGGTGTTGTGCCGCGTTGATTTTTGGTGAGCAGGTTGGAATTTTTTTTCACCTTCATCACTGCGTTTTGGTTTGTTGATCAGTTATGGTGTGCTGTTGGTGTGCTTGGGGAGATTCGCTCGTGCGGTTATTACGTCCCTCAGGCCACTTTCTTAGTTGGTTTGACGTAGTTATTTTCGTTTGGCCTTTATCTCATTCTCATTATTATCATGTACCGCCCAACTTTGTTTATCGACTTCTTCGTGGACACCCGTAACTTTTTTTTTATCGCAGTGTCTTGCACACTTACCGTTAGCATTTAACGAGTATTTACCGCTGGTCGGAATGTTTCGTACCTGTTGACGATTTGTTATCATTTACCGTACCCTTTTTGTCTGATGACGTCATGTTGTCAAGTATCGTGTTCCTTGTGAACAGTTTTGTTGGAGCTTCTAAGCTTTGTGTGGCAGTAATGCGCATGCTGTCCGCGCGAGGTTCCGTTGGTATTCAAGTATTAAGTATTTAAAGATTTTTGACTTTTCCGTATAGTGATGCCCTGGCCTAGCGCTCTTTTACCGTACCGTTGGCCGTCGCCATTTTCAACCCCCTATGTGGGATTACATAAAGAGAGCGTGTTTCTGGTCATTTTGTTTTGTGCGGACCCTGTCGTAGTAAGGTAGTCCCTTTGGGCCGCATGGATTTCTGAAAAGGATTTATTGGGGATGCGTCATCGAACGCCTACACCCTTGGAGACTTGGTTCTTCCGGATTTTCTTTTGGTGTTAGGTGTTGGAGTCACTTTCGAGCTCGCGCTTTGCGGTTTAATAGTCGACTTGGCTCCGGCATCGGCATCGATTGAGGATTTCGGTGGACTGAGTTTTTCCTATTACTGATCATGACTATTTTGACAGTTTCTGTCACAACCATTTTTCCTTGTTGGTTGTTCATCCTCTTCTCTTGGGTACTCATACCAGTTGTGGGATTCACACAATGCGCCGATCTCGTGACGCGCAGCGTGCCCTCTTCAGGTAACCCTTGGGTGGGATTTTGGACTTCCATTTCTATACCCCCCCCTCCCTGTGTTCTTTTGAAACGGTTGGTCGGAAGTGTCCACAGGTGTAAGACTTGTTTGTACCCGACTTCGACACAAACATTTACGTATTTCTACTGGCGTATCCAGTCTTTCTTCTTCCTCTTCTCTCTTCCCTCCTGTCGTACCCTATCTGGTGGCCAGTGTGCGTAATCCCTTTGGGGGTGCACTCTATCGTATCGAATGTTGTTTTTTTGTTTTGTTTGTTTTTCGTTGTTGCGTTTTCGTTTGAGTTCTCGTGGCGCCGCAGCCAAAATGCCCCATTGATTTTAAGAGACTTCGGGGAACTCTCTTTCAAGTAAGAAGAGTGTCAGGTCATTTTGTATTTTAATTAGCCACCTAGGCTTTAGGGCGGCGTGCCCGTATGTTAAACCTTTTTAGTTACTTATTTGGCTTCATCGCCTAATTCCATAATAATGATTTTGCACATATTTGGCCTCAAGCGCAGTATTTCTCGTCATCCGGGGCACCCCTTTGTTGGTACTTTGACAATCGGGTGTTAACGCTTGCAGGATTTCCGAACCTTTTAGAATTTACGCTGTTGGTGTGACTGCGAGGCCTCGCGCTGTCTTTGTCACCGGCACTTATTTGTTTCATCTTATCGCCTCACGATTGGCTGCCGAGATATAGTCACGTGGGGACGCGACCGATGTGTCATGTTGATGTTGCAGCGTTTATCCCTGGGCAGTTGATCGCAGCCCGTTGCAGAAAGCGTTCGTTTGGTGGTTGTGTTATCCAGGCGGCGTCCTTTGGCCCCTTAGGTGCCCGAGGACGCCTGCCGCTGTTGATTAATATTGTTGCCGTGGAGGCCCCCTTTGGTGTTGCCCGTTTCGAGGTGTTGCAGCGAGCGCTGCGAGAATTGTTTTACCTTCGAGAGGTGTTGTGGTTGTGCGGGCTCCGAATTGTTTCGGCGTAGCGTGGGTGCATCTTGAGTCCAGTTTCTGCTCCCGTAAGTAAGGGGTCGTCCCCTTCATCTCGACATTCGAGGATCTGTCCCGCAGAACGTAAGTGGCCCATTTTCGTCGTCAAGTTGTACGCGTCCTGACGCGTCGCACGTCGCCATTATGGCGGATACCCACTCATCACTATAACCGTAGAAAATATCGAATGTACCTGCCACCTAAGACTGCAGCCTGTCGCAACTCAACTGTACCAGGCTTCCCGACCGCCTACGTATTAAGGTATGTGTCTTTGAACTGATTACCGTTGTGAACGCGAGTGTTCCTGTCCCGCGGGGAGCATTAAGTCCCGTGTGAGAGTTGTTTTGGAACGCCGCGAGCGAACCCGTCACGTCACTTGTGCCTACAGGCACTGTCGTCATATTTGCCCGCATTTCCAAATTACAGACTGTCTATTTTACAAGGGCTTGCGTTACTGTATGTTGCATAAGGCGTCGCGCTCACATGCTGCGCATTCATTTCGAATTTTAGACTGTATCTTTGCACGGGCTTGCGCCTAGTGCTATCTTGTTTATTCTGTACATCTGTCGCTAGGTTTAGAACGTGCGCCAGCTGGTGTTTTCTTAGATATAATATATATATATATATAATTATATATAGGGCGACGCACTCCGCTGCCCCATTGTAACCCGTGATTGAATATATGACTTGTTAATTAAGGGAACTATTGTTTTGTTTCGACTTGTGCATGTTCTGTTTCAGATAAGCGCCCCTTCAGTGTAATGATTATTGTGCGCCGGGATGAGGGAGCCTTGAGCGTACAGGTGGGTGAGACAGCTGCGTAGTCGCGGCCGGATTGGCACCTAATTACAATCTTTGCATAAGGCAATCCCGAAATTGTTATTTGAACTTGCAACTCTTGAGTAATCCTGTCGATGGATTGTCGTGAATGCTTCGCCCCGTCTAACCGCCCAGGTCCGGTTAGTCGGGTTAAGACAGGCTTGGTGGCGCCCTCATTATTTTACCGTTAGTTACCGACCTTCTGGCCGTTACCCTCAGATGATCTCGTTAAAGGACCCGCCCATCTCCACTGAAAGTCTAGCTCGGCCTAACTTGTTGCGGCGTGGGTGGCGGCCTAGGAGATATTTCGTCCCGATTTCGTCAGTTGCGGCCCGCGCCGGCCGTTTCGTTATTGTATAAGCCGGTGCGGCGTCGTAAAGTCAGTTTAAGACCGTAACAATATCTGGAATTAATTGACAACTAGTTGCAGAACCAAAAACAATTACACAATTTTTTCACACAATAAACATTTTTTGAGACAAAAGCTAGTAGTATGTATTTGGCAACTGGGCCCATTAGTATTATGACCTGGATGTAAGTATGAATCGTATTAAAGGTAAGATGCTATTTAACTAGATTTTTTTCTCTGGAAGTAGTTAAAGTTTGAGGAACTATATTTCGAGACTTTTTGTTTCCTTCTCAGTAAACATCTTAGAATATACAAAAGCACATTAAATTTGTTCCAATAAAAGATCAAGCATGATCCCTAACATTAGTGTCAGATGTTTGATGCCTCTATGGCACTCCTGTCCTCTGCTGCTCTAGCCTAACAGCCTCCGCATAAGAAGGAGGGAGATCCTCTATAGAATATGATCTAATTCGATGATATGGAGTTGTCGATCTTGAATTTATTTCCGGAGGATAAGCAGCTGTTGCAGTTACGGGGTGTGGCTGATAGTAAGAAGGATGGGGCATTCTGAGAATGGTTGGAGGCTCATCACTGTATGGCTGTGGCATTCTCATTGTATATCGAGATGCTAAAAACGAACCATACAATTTTATGCACTAAACTGTCATACATTTGAATAGTAAATAAAAGGTAGTTCTTAAAATAATACAAAAAAAACAAACCTAATGGTGGCGGCTCTGGGAGATATGGCAGATCTTCCGGGGAGTATGGAGCTGACAGGGGAATGCGGATTCTATTTTCAGAAGGTGGTAATGGCATCGAAGTTGGCAAAGAGCGAGAACCGTTTTGAGAATGGTGCTGTGTTGGTACAGTATTGGTTTCAGGTTCAGTATCTGCAATGCATATGATAAAAAACAAGTTTTCGTTAGCAAACATCTTCACTAGTGTGCCAATCTAACCGAATTGTGGTATAATAAATACAAATGATTTATTTTAGCATGAAAACAAAATTCTTAAGATTTTATAAAATAATCTATTAATTTTAAGCATATCCCAACACCCATCACATCCTAGTTCGAGAGTACACGATTTGAATGCACCGGCACCAGACTGCGAGTAAATGCACACAGTAGCGACATTCTGTCTTCGTCAATTCAATGCTACTACATATGGCCAAGACAGAGATAGTACGCTAAGCGTACATAGTTGCTTTAAAAGTACGCAGGAGAAGTAAATGATACGAAAAGAACCTCAAAAAACGCGGAATAGCGCATAGAGCCCCTAGAGGATTTCCCGAAGAGGAAGAGAGAAGCAAGTGACATAGAACTAAGAACAGAAGTGGATGTTGAGGCGTTTAAACGAAGTAAATTAGTACATAGATCCCCAACAGCACGAGCAACCTCAACCACAACAACGGTAAAAGATAATAAGAAAATATGGATATTATACTTCAGAAACTTGAAGCTATGGAGAAGGACATAAAAGAGATAAAATCAGAGGTCCACATATAACTAACAGGAATGAAGGAGTATGGGGAGGAAATACGAAGAATTAAAGATCAAATCAAGAAAGACGTTGAGTGGAAAAAAGGAAAAGAACTTTGAAACGAAGTACAAGATCTCAAGGTCAAGATAGAGAAACAGGAGAAAGACAAGAAGACACTCAACTTTATTATAAAAGGATGGAAATTAGCTAATACCAGCTTGCTCGAAGCGGAAGTGGAAAAATTTATACGGGAAAAATGGCTTCTTTTTTGGGAAAGCTCGCGAAAAAGAAAACGGGAAAAAGACGCAAATAGGATATAGAAAATTAAAAGTTAACGACATCCAGTATGAGTGGTCAGATGAAAGCGGAGGAAGCCTAAAAGTCAAGAATGAAAATGAAGAAGGAGAGAAAGAAAAACGGAACTCAACAAACCAATAACGAAGCAAAATAGCAGGTCCAATATGATGAATGCGGCAACGATAAAGGAAACGATTACGAACGTGGAAGAGAAGGAAAATATAAAAATAAGTATAAACAAAATAAATGTACAGAAGGGCAACTATCCGACTTACAAATTTGGACAGTGGAACGTAAGGACACTGAACCAACAAGGCAAGCTGCAACAAGCTATTAAAGAGACGGATCGTTATGATATGGATATAATGGGAATTAGCGAAACTCATTGGGTAGGAAGTGGGGAGGTTAATTGGTTTATACTTCCTATACTCGGGATTTAATGATAATAATCATCAATATGGTGTAGGTATTTGAATAAGTCCAAGATTTAAAAATACGCTAAGTGAATGGAACCCTATCAGTGAAAGGATAATCACTGCAAAAATACAAAGAAAAGCAGCCCCAAAGAAAAAGAAGTTAGTGAAGAAAAGGGCGGAAAAGGATATCTATTAATAGCAACGGCAAACATCAGAGGTTTAAACAACGAAGGAGCGGTAAAACAATTAGTAAGGGTAGCTAAAGAATATAGGCTGGATGTCCTGGCAATACAAGACACCAACATCAAAGACATAGCATGTCAGTGGTGGACAATTATGTGTGGATTAACCGAGGGGGAGAAGAATACAGGGGGTTAGGAACGGGATTGTTAATAAGAGAAGAGCTGAAACACATAATAGTAGATTACAAAAGAATTAATGAGAGGCTCAGCTATGTGCGGTTAAAAGAAAAGTTTAGAAAAATAAGCCATGCACTCACGGATGAAACCGAAGAAACAAAAAAAGACTAATTCTACGAACAGTTAGAAGAAATACATAACTTCATCCCTAACTTTGATATCAAAATTCTAATAGGCGATATGAATGCCAAGGTAGGGAGAGGGAAAAGAAACGAGTACACACCAGGCAAGGAAAGTTTGCACAAGGAATCAAACAAAAACGGGCAGAAACTGATCGACTACGCGGCAAGAAACACTATGGTGATCACAACAACTCAGCTTAAGCATAAGGATATACATATAATCACATGGACAAGCCCAGATGGTCGTACAAACAACCAAATCGATCATGTGCTGATAGAGAGAAAGGACTCTGATCACTTTTTGGTCAGAGCTAGATTAAGGCAAGAAGTATCGAAATTACCAGGGAAAAAAGGAAGAAAGAGAATTAGTAGAGAGACTGAAGGAGCAGAACTCGATCTTCCAGAACTGGAAATAGAAGACACCGAAATCTTAAGTGCTTTGGAAGTGTTGAAACAAGCCAAAGGAGTAGGAAAACTCACGGAAATCCAAATGAAAAGCTTGGAGAAATTAGGAAATGTGAAGCAAATATTTAAAAGCCATAGAACAAAGTAAAACTAACAACCCACAGGATACAGTCAATGGAAAATGGGAAGCAATCAAATATACAGTCAGGCAAGGAGCGCAGGGTCTAGGAAGGACCAAAGCAAGATCAGGGAAGGAATGGTTCGACGAGAGCTGTGTGAAAGTGGTAAACGAGCGGAAGAAAGCAAGACTCACAATGTTAAAAGAAAATACTGCAAAAGCACTAGGAAAATATAAGGAAACCTGCAGAAAAGTGAAAACAAAGTGTCAGGACAAAAAGAGAGAGGCCATGCTACAGAAAATAGAAAAGCTAGAAGAAAACCACCAATGTAAGCAGATAAGAGAATTCTACAGAGGCTTAAAAGAAAGTAAAGTGGGAGGTAACAACAGAACTATGTATTACAGGAACGAGAAAGGAAAACTAATCACAGAAACAGGGGCGATACAGGAATATGGGACCTACACTTCAAAAGAATTCTAGAGCAGAAGCAAGGGAGAGAATGAAGAAGCCATATCTTACGAAGGCACAAACAACACTAAGTTAAGGGAACCAACATTGGAGGAAGTTAAGGATATTATCATTAAGATGAAAAACAACAGAAGCCCAGGAGTAGACAAGCTGCCTATAGAACTGTTCAAATACAGGGGAGATCAGATCTTTAAGGCGGTGCATGATTTAATAATGCAGATATGGCAGGAAAAGCAGATGCCAGAAGAATGGTCAACGGCAATTATAACCCCTATTTATGAAAAGGGTAATGAACAGCTAGCAGAGAATTATAGGCCGATATCCTTACTCAGTGTTATATACAAGGTGTTGGCCACTATGATAAAAGTGAGGCTGGACGAACGAGCCGAAGAGCTAATAGGGCAGTAACAGGCGGGCTTCAGAAAAGGCAAATCGATTATCGACCAAGTATTCGTAATGTAACAGATTCAAACAAAGGCGGACAAGAAAGGAAAACTTATTTATACTGTTTTCATTGATTTTAAAAAAGCCTATGATACAGTGCTAAGAGCGGAGGTATACAAAGTTTTAGGTAGCCTAGAATTCCCAAATGAATTAATATCACTTATCAGGATGACCTTATAGAAAACGACCAATAAGGTGAGATGCAAGGAACAACTGTCAAATGGTTTTATAAGTGAGAGCGGCCTAAAACAGGGTGACCCTTTGTCTACTAGCCTGTTCAATATAGTCCTGAAGTTTATTGTAAGGAAAAGCAGAATCAAAGTGGGATACAACGTATTAGAAAACTCATATCAGTGCATTGGCCTGGAGATCAACATACCAAAAACCGAGTTTATAATATTGGGTAGCAGGTGGGGCCACACAGCAGAAGTGTTAAAAATGGAAAGATCGAAGAAGAGTTGGGAATTCAAAGAGAAAAAAAATGTAGTGTACCTTGGAGTGGAAATACCAAATGATGGTAACTATGACGAGGTGATAGAAAGGCGCATAGTAGCCGGGTCTAAATGTGTGGGGAGCTATAAGAAATTACTCAGGTCGAAAAATGTGTTGCGTACGGTAAAATTAAGGCTATATAAAACGGTGATAAGCCCAGTAGTGCTGTTCGGTAGCGAGTTGTGGGTTTTAACACAAGAAAACCAAAGGAAGTTAGAAGTTTGGGAGCGCAGAATATTAAGATGTATATTTGGAGGTGTCTAGCAGGGAAGCATATGGAGGCGAAGATATAACGCAGAGCTGACGGAAATATACAGGAAATCAAGTATAGTAAACCATGCCAAACGCAGCACATTGAGGTGGTTGGGACACATAGCAAGGCTAAATGAGGACCAGATGTCAACCCGTATGTTTGGTCAACGGTTAAGAGGTAATAACAGGAGGGGAAGGCCCTGGAGAACTTGGTGGGAAGACGTACAAGAGGACCTAAGAGAGCTAAACATCAGAAACTGGGAAGCATGTGCCACAAACAGAAAAAGGTGGAAGGAAATAATTTAAGCCATAGGCCTTCAGGCCTGAAGTGCTGGACATACATACATACTCGCTGCGCTCGCTTGACCATAAACTGAGGCTTCTTCAAAAACATCCTGAATTTCGTACTTGTAACATAAATAGTTATTGTTTAACAACTGAGCATATTAATAAGGCAAAATCAATCATATTTCATCTTATTAAATGTGAATCGACAATAAATTTAAAATTACTTGAGTAAATACTAAAAATGCTCACTCAGAGGCGAATGTCAGCTGTCTGTTGTTAAATGACAGAAAAATCTACTTTCAATGTCAGTTGTCGAAAAAATAGTATGTACATTTTGAGTTAAAAGTACTCTAGCCACTTCTGCACCTATAATTATGCGCAAGCGCCAAAAGTGCACTTCCAGCTTTTAACACACAATATACTATATATTGTGCTACAGCAGTGGTTCTCAACTTGGGGGATTGTTGCTCAGTGGGGGGGGGGGTGCTCTCTGCTGCAGGGGCGTGAAAGAGTATCAATGGGGGCGTTGAGCAGTTTGACTATAACGCATAAAATGTGAAGATTTATGGACAACAAACAACTTATCAAAATCTGTTGGTTGTAGAAATGTAAGCATTATAGGGTTTTCACTAATAATTTCTTCACATGAAAATATTTGCTTTCCTAATTATTTTATAGTAAACTTGGAAATAAGTTTTTTGTAGAAAAAAAATCCGCATCTATTTATGCCATCATTTGTCATTTTACATTTCGGAAAACTGAAAAATTAAAGAAATTAAAAACATAATTTTCACAAAAATCAGTGGTGCCTTGAAATTGTTGAAGCAAATTCGTTTGCTGTTTATGGGTTTGCATCTGTCAAATATGGCGGCAAACATAATACTTATTTCACGTGAACTGCTTCCAGCATACCACCATTTCACACTTTGCATTTTTTCTTTGACAAAATACATTTTTTACTTAACAAAAAACCGAGGGGTTAACCACTAAGGAAAAAATGTGACAAGATTTCGAATTTTAATGGATTTCTAGGGATTTCCATTGATTGCGGAGAATTTCAAAAGATTGCGGGGAATTTCCAACGATTTCGGGAGACTGCTGGATGATTTCAGCAACCGTTTCAGAGATTAAATAACCTAAAATAGTGTCGGAAATAGGAGACATAAAGAAGTAGCTGTAAAACCATGCAGACTTAAAAAAGAATTAATCAGTGTGGGGATTAGTAAGATAATCTGGAAAAATGCGGTAGTAAGAAATTTATTTAGTTAACTATTTATTCATTGTTGATAAAACATTTTAGTACAAAATATCGGATAACAGGTCTCTGTATGTATATTAATATACTACTAGATACGACTAGATATAAACTATAAAAAACCTGTAAAGAGGTTTACACGGAACTTCCCTCACGCGAATTAAATCAATTTGCAATCTTAAAAAAATGTAGTCCGCTGGGGTTTGAATTCTGCTCACCCTAGCAAATATGTGACTGAAGTTTCTTGTCCACTGCTAGATTAGCTGAGCCACAGGCGCATTCAAATTCGATGAGTTTCTGATGCTTTATAAAGTTACTATCCCATTTCTGATGTTTAACCTGTATCTGTTAGGTCTCATTTTCGCCAATGATAAAGCCTGAGCTATGTGCAAATTATTACTTGTATCTTAAATACTCTTACTTGTATATTACTACTTCCAAGCAAAAGAAGTAGAAATTGTGATACTAAATATTTTGAAAAATCAAAGGCAACTGGGGGTAAAAGTATCTTAACATTGAAACGGTACTAGCCCTCTGCTAATTAGGGCTAATGAACTTAATAAATTTCCTTCGGGTATCTTTCTCAGTCGGAGATAATTTGGTTCAGCCAGATATACACTTGAATATTAGCAAGCAAACACTAGGATAATTTTAGACAGTTTAATTATAAGGTTTACTATTTACAAACATAGGTATTGCTCTTAAGAAATCAAATAAAATGTATTTTACAATGTATTTAATTAATTATGATGGGCATCCAGTTGCCAGTTCCTTACGCGCCGGCAACCCGTTTTGCATCTATGTGTGGAAGGTCCGATTGGCCGCCTTCTGCAGGAATCGACGGAACGCCACTGGCCGGGAAGACGATTTGCCCAAAGTAATTTGCAGTGGAGCCAACCTTCGCGCTCGAATGTCACGTCCGACGTTGAAAACCGCGTGCAGCTGCAAGTATAGGTTATTTCTAATACGTTATGCTTTTTGCCTTACGACACCGGGTTAGCGTTGTGAATCTCGGGGATACTGTGAAGTGGTAGTGCGAATTGCGGCCGGAGGAGAAGTTATCGTCGACGTTTTCCATCTGGGGGACTGCTTCGTGTCTTCGGCCCAAGATAGGTTAAGATCGTTGCGGCGCTGTCGCTCTCCGGTGTTACGATAGGAAGATGTTTGAAACGGTGAGTACAAACCTGTAGTCAAACAAAAATTAAGTGCAATCTTACAGGGGCCTTCAAGGCCGAGCAAATATTGTGTTAGACGCTGGATTTATTTAGTGATACCAAATTGACATATGAAACGGCCTGGTTGTTTAACCCTCGTTTCGAATACGTCTTCCAGGAAATTTTGGTATAATTATTTACTAGCGTCCTCCAGGAGATGTTTCAACATTTATTAGTTCAGGATATTCACAAGGGTTAGATTAAACAGCGAAACGGTTTCCCATTCGTGGGCGTCGTTTCTTAAAGCTGTTTATTCGGGGAACGAGTTCAATTAAACATTAGCTAGGAACACGGTCTCCAAGACTGGAGGCTTTGGGTTCGATCGTAGCTACGGGAAAATACTAATGACAGGACGGGTAAAATTCTCTCTTTAAACGGTCGGACAGGATCAGGAAGGGAATGAAGGGAGGAAATGAAAGAATGTATGAATGAAGTCTGCCGTCTGCCCCTTGGAACGGACGAGAAGCGGCTTTTATAGCTCCTCTTCGGGCTTCGTGCATCAAGCCACCACCTCGGGCCTTCTAAGTGGGGGAGCAGCGCAATACATGGAGCAGGGATCTGTTAATGACGTAGCCGGCGGCGCGTGCGAAAAATTCAAACTTGTAACGTAGAAATCGCTAGGCTGTAACGCGCGAATTGATTTTAATTCACAAAAACGCGTTTCGACTGGGCGAATCGTTACACATGATCCTCCTCTCGGGAAAATGAAGGACAATCGGCGGAGACGTCGTGAAGATACCTGGAGATCTCAACACGGAAAACATTCATATCTTTCTGTATACATTCTGGGAATATTTAGTGATGTGAAGGTATTTAGGTTTCAGGGCAATTCACTTTCACACAACTTTTCAACTGGGGAGAAATTGCATAGGCCGCGGAGACCGGCGAACAATTTCCAGGAAACAGGTGCACAGGATTAAACTTACAGGCACTGGTACAGAAAAAAACAGCGACTTCCTTTCTACAATCTTTCCTTCAAGCTTCGATAAATCTACTTCTTCTTCTCCTTCTTCTTTATTTAGCCATTTTCTATCCGCTGGATATAGGCCTCCCTCATGTTTTTCCAACTTTCTCGGTTTTGTGCGACGTCGTACCAGTTTAGTCCTGCAGTTTTCTTTATATCGTCACTCCATCTCATCTGGGGTCTTCCTACTTTTCGTTTTTCTCCCCATGGTCTCCATCTTATTAACTTTCCACTCCATTTGTCTACTCCTCTGGCCACATGTCCTGCCCATTCCCACTTCAGTGACGCTGCCCTTCTAATGACGTCCTCAACTTTTGTTTTTTGTCTTATCCATATGTTAGTCTTATGGTCTCTCAATGTTATTCCCAATATTTTTCTCTCTATTGCTCTCTGGTGTACTTCTAGTTTGTTTCGTAATTCTTTTGTAAGGATCCAGGTCTCTGCTCCATACGTTACCACTGGCAGTATACACTGATTATACAGTTCCGACTTGAGAGAGATGGGTATTTCCATATTCATTATGTCTTTTATGTCTTTTAGCTTTCCATAAATCTACAATCTCCAGCTATTATCCGGGTCTACGGTAGCTATAAGTACGCTTCAAAAGGACAAAAAAAATCAGTATTATCAATCACACTTTAAAATCAATCGCATTTTAAAATCGATCGCTCTGTTACAGGTGCACTCATCTGGAGTAGCCCCTAACGCTTATCTGGATTAAGCGAAAAGCTTCAAACTCACGGAGCGGATTCACAGTTGCATTCATTCTGGAATCGTACTGTTACAAATGCATTCATCTGGAACACACTCTAACGCTTATCTGGATTAAGCGAAGAGTTTCAAACTCACGAAGTGGACACAGTTGCGGTATCAACGTAATCACACTAGCAGGATTCTCTGGAGCGAATTCATTTCTGAATAAATGCATCGGTCGCGGTATCGACCTACATTCATACTGGGAGATTCTAAGTATGCGAAAGGATTCAGGTTGCAGGATAACCTTCTTTCACAAAACAATCTCACTAGAGGAAATTGCAGAGGCTGCGGGAACCAGCGTACACTTTCCAGAAAACAGCATACTGGACTCAGGATTCTGTCATTGAAAACGCATTTTCACCTCCAAGCTTCGACTTATAGTCTACCATCTCCTGTCAACACCCGGGTTCACGGTGACAGAGAGCACGCTTCAAAAGGATGATCTTTCAGGATAAGCATTCATGCTAACTATGGCGGCATTCACACAAACTTACATATCTCACTTTTTCAGATTCACCAGGCACTTATATGCGGATACCTGCGGCTCTGGGACTGAAAAATGTCGGATACAACGGCGGGTACCTGCGGAACTGGCACTAGAAGACTTCCACTCGCGGACATCTGGATTGTCCTGTCTTCGGCCATCTTCCACGGGCGGACACCTGGATTGTCCTGTCTTCGGCCATCTTTTGGCATTCCGGCCATTTTTGGCATTCCGGCCATGGCCTGGCATTCTTTTGCCATCTTTGCCTTCTTTGCCTTCTTCGCTAGGGTGCCTCGGGGTCGCAAAGCCCGAACCAGTAGGCAAACTGGTCCCTGAGGGTGGCGGAATACGCTGCTACGCTGGCGTTTCTTCGGAAAACAGCTAGGGCACCTCGGGATCGCAAAATCCCGTATCAGCAGTGAAGCCGCTGATCCTTGAGGTTTGCAGGAGGATTTACGGACTAGACTGGATTTCAGAAAGATCTTATCTGGACTACACGGGATTTCGGAAAGATCTTATCTAGATACAGGAAAGGACTTGGACAGGGATCTAGGAATGCTATACTGGACATCACTGGTTCTGACTGGTTCTGGGTTCCGGAAGATTTCGCTGGACGGCTATGCTGTAACAGGTTTTGAAAATTATTCATATTACAAAATTTTAAACAAATATTTTTCAGGTATCGGATGCCAAATTCTAGTTCTGGAGCTTCCGGCGGGTGCTTGCTAATCTCTATGTATATCTGAGCTCAGGGTCCCTGCTCGGGCGCCATGAAACGGTACTAGCCCTCTGCTAATTAGGGCTAATGAACTTAATAAATTTCCTTCGGGTATCTTTCTCAGTAGGAGATAATTTGGTTCAGCCAGATATACACTTGAATATTAGCAAGCAAACACTAGGATAATTTTAGACAGTTTAATTATAAGGTTCACTATTTACAAACATAGGTATTGCTCTTAAGAAATCAAATAAAATGTATTTTACAATGTATTTAATTAATTATGATGGGCATCCAGTTGCCAGTTCCTTACGCGCCGGCAACCCGTTTTGCATCTGTGTGTGGAAGGTCCGATTGGCCGCCTTCTGCAGGAATCGACGGAACGCCACTGGCCGGGAAGACGATTTGCCCAAAGTAATTTGCAGTGGAGCCAACCTTCGCGCTCGAATGTCACGTCCGACGTTGAAAACCGCGTGCAGCTGCAAGTATATGTTATTTCTAATACGTTATGCTTTTTGCCTTACGACACCGGGTTAGCGTTGTGAATCTCGGGGATACTGTGAAGTGGTAGTGCGAATTACGGCCGGAGGACGTTTTCCATCTGGGGGACTGCTTCGTGTCTTCGGCCCAAGATAGGTTAAGATCGTTGCGGCGCTGTCGCTCTCCGGTGTTACGATAGGAAGATGTTTGAAACGGTGAGTACAAACCTGTAGTCAAACAGAAATTAAGTGCAATCTTACAGGGGCCTTCAAGGCCGAGCAAATATTGTGTTAGACGCTGGATTTATTTAGTGATACCAAATTGACATATGAAACGGCCTGGTTGTTTAACCCTCGTTTCGAATACGTCTTCCAGGAAATTTTGGTATAATTATTTACTAGCGTCCTCCAGGAGATGTTTCAACATTTATTAGTTCAGGATATTCACAAGGGTTAGATTAAACAGCGAAACGGTTTCCCATTCGTGGGCGTCGTTTCTTAAAGCTGTTTATTCGGGGAACGAGTTCAATTAAACATTAGCTAGGAACACGGTCTCCAAGACTGGAGGCTTCGGGTTCGATCGTAGCTACGGGAAAATACTAATGACAGGACGGGTAAAATTCTCTCTTTAAACGGTAGGACAGGATCAGGAAGGGAATGAAGGGAGGAAATGAAAGAATGTATGAATGAAGTCTGCCCCTTGGAACGAACGAGAAGCGGCTCTTATAGCTCCTCTTCGGGCTTCGTGCATCAAGCCACCACCTCGGGCCTTCTAAGTGGGGGAGCAGCGCAATACGTGGAGCAGGGATCTTTTGATGACGTAGCCGGCCGGCGCGTGCGAAAAATTCAAACTTGTAACGTAGAAATCGCTAGGCTGGAACGCGCGAATTGATTTTAATTCACAAAAACGCGTTTCGACTGGGCGAATCGTTACAACATTGCTAATAATACTGCAACAATAACAGGAACCACTCGGTAATTCAAACTAAATCAATTTGAAAATAAATCAAATTGAAAATCGGGGCCGACGAATCGTCATGGAAGAGACGTTGCATGGAATTGTTTTACTCTAACGTCCCACGCAAGTGACTTTAAACAATTTTAAAAATCAAAGGAAAATAAGGCTGAAAATATCCTAACGAGCCCAATAATAAAACGAAACACTTGGTTGTGCGAATTACATCAATTACCAGTTTAAAAAAATTACTGGCGGTGGGATTCGATCTACATCATCTGCGTATGCGATTGTAACCGCATTGATGTTACAGTGAGCCATGCAGAACGGTTTTATTGTTACAAATTATTACTTTCGTTTATTTTTCAGTTAACGCAAAAATACACAAAACAAATTTTTTAAGGTGCTCACCCTATATATATTTGTCTGAAATTTTCTCGGTTTCATGCCAGGCAGACATACCGGGTGTCCGTTCTCAAAGTCGAATATAGGCGATTAACATTGTATTGAACGTTTTTGGCGATTCCTGCTCGCCAATTCAACTTACAGGGAAGGTAATGGTATCAATAGAAAGATAAAATTATTACGCATCAAATAATACCAATAATAATATTCAAGATGCGATTGTTATTTTAAAATACTAACTTAAAACTTGGAAATTTTTAAATATGCCATGCCTTGCTTTTCAAGTTCGATAGCTTTTGTCAAAAAAATTGGTAATTAGTTGGCGTAAATTAGGTATTTTCTGTCAACATCTGTTAAAAATATCTACAGAAAAATTAATTATTTCAATGAAGAACGAGTGAATGCACTAATGTTAATTGTCTATGTTCGACTTTGAGAATGGACACCCGGTATAATCTGCATGCAAAATATCGTCGTCCTCTAACAATCTTACCAAATCGCCTATATGGTTTCACAGAAAACTTTGATCAGAGAGACATGGCTTTGTCTTTATGAATGTCATAATCTATGTGCCCTGTCTTTAATATGAATCTTTGCTCTTAAACCCCTTGGGCTGCCTTTTGTCATGTTTGTTAGGGGACGAATTTCTCAGATGAGAATTGCACAATTTACAATTTCAACTGTGCACACAGTTGTCAAATTTGACATCTATTACAAGGATATTAAAGTAACAGTTTAGTATAATATCCTTGAACTATTATAACCTCTGCATTATACATACATACACACGATCAAAATTGTGTGAAATCATATTAGTAGTCAACTTACTGCTGAGATTTGTAACTTGAATTGCATATTTTACTGACTCGTTTCAGTGAATGAAGTATAGCAACTGTCAGAAGAATGATCTGTGAATTTATGCAACTGTTTTTGTTTTTATTGGCATCCATGGTCTGCTACAACAATTAACAAAACAACCCTCGTAATGTGTATCAAGTGATCAAATAAATTTCAGATCGAGTTTACTGATGTTACACTACTTTTATGGTTTTATGGAGCCACAGCATAATAGCTGTGAAATTTATTTGATCACTCAATATGTTCCATTCATGTTTTTTAGATTACCTTGACAGCACTCACTTTTGCTACAGCAGAGAACAACTACACTAATTACTACTGCACATCCAAGAACAATAGCTGCTGCAGCTAATTCCATTCGATTGCTAAAAAGATTTGAAGAATTGCTTTGTCATAGATTTACACACCTAATTCTTAAAACTGTGGATTCAAAGTTCAAACGTTTCTGAACCATTTATGGATAAATCAATGAAACTAAAATATCTATTTACAATTATAGGTTAGGTGTTTTCTGTTTTACCTTCATGTCAAAAATTCGACCTATTTAGACTATTTATTTTAGAGTAAGGAAAGTGGTGCACTCAACCTTGCAGGTTAGTGTGCTCTAATGGTTGTATAACTATTGCTAAGTAATATTGTTGGTCGGTGATGGTAGAACACCCTATGGAACTATTAATTTTGAAAAGCTATTGACTCTTGAGGATCCTAAAATTATTAGTGAAAGTTTCAAGTACAAATAAAACAATCTTAGTTGCACAAATACCGGGTGGCCATAAATATCTGACATCACATTACCTTTGGAATCAACACCGCTTTATTAAAGTGATGAATCCAACTAAAGTAAATGTCATTAATGTCATCACAACTAAAATTCCTATCTGTCAAAAATTATTACAGATTGCAATAAGTAATGGAGTTAGAACAAGAGATTTTTATAATCGAGTCGTAGACTAAACTTCAGTATCCGGGGCACATTCCCCTCCTCTTATTGCATTTTATTACATTACATAGGTACCAATACTTATTGTAATTGAAATACATATAATACTAACCCAACATTTATAACTAGCTAATTCCATGGCTACCGGGATCTCAGATATTTATGGCCACCCGGTATTAATGGATTTGTCTTATTCCCTAAAATATATCTACATATGCATTGTAATGGTTAGCAGTCTTGAGATGCTATTGTAGCCTGACGGGCTAGTTTAATTTAATTTAATTGCTACAGCTACCAGATTGAAACTGGTTTCCCAGGAATAGCTCAAAAATGCCAAGATCCAAATAATAAACTCAGATAGTAACGTAGGATAGAAACACAGAATAACTTCTTACCATTGTATAATAATCTTTAACTAAGTACATTAAATTAAATTGTATTAAGCACATAGAATGTAATGACATTTATAAAAATAAATTGATTTTTCTGACAGGGTGTTTCGCTCGCAGGCAATCGGGCAGTGGCACACTATTACGGGACAGCCTGTATGTACATTAGTTCTCTCGTCACGTTGGCACCGCGCCGGTCCTGAACAGGTAATTTGACAGATTAGCGAGTCGCCAGTAATGGCGGATAACAACAATACACTTGGCCTTAAAATCGTTAAATAAACGAAACTGTGGTCAATATCAAACTAAATTGTGTGCATACCTAGTGCGTCTGGTGCTTTGACGGTGAAATTCCCAGTGTTCAAGTGGCGAACGATGCATTTCATTTGTTCTACTTGCCAGCTGTTCTGTTGCCCCAGGTGAGCGAATTTTACTTAGCTATGCACTGTTTCTTTTTGTCGGCGAAGGTGGCCGTTGAGTTACCCTTGCTTCACGAGCGCTTGTCTGTGGGCGGCGGCCTCTGGCCCGTTCGACGGGAACTCCTGGTGCACGCTCCTCGGCCTCGGAGATGCTAAGCCACTCCAGACTCAATTAACGGGCCTGATCACGTCGGTGATTCTGTCCTGGTGCCGGGAAATTTGCTTCACGGACGGCGTCGTCACCGGCGAGTACGACCTGGCCTTCCTGAGTGCCCAAGC
Source organism: Agriotes lineatus (assembly GCA_940337035.1). Taxonomy (NCBI): domain Eukaryota; kingdom Metazoa; phylum Arthropoda; class Insecta; order Coleoptera; family Elateridae; genus Agriotes; species Agriotes lineatus. The sequence continues at coordinate 963,372 of OW679195.1, read as the reverse complement.
TTTGGAGGGCGTCGTCGGCGAGTTCGAAAAAACTCTGCTTGTAACCAGGTGTCTGACGTCGTCGCCGTCGGGCCTGAGACGGCTCTCTAGGTCGCTGGGTGCTCGGGGAATGACACTGAAAAGTCGAGTGACAATCCAAGCGTCTGGAAGCTCGAGCGGACGACGTTGGGAAGTTTCGCAACAACCCTAACGTACAGGAGTTCTAGAGAATAACGTTGGAGAGTTTTGCAACAATCCTAACGTCCGGAAGCTTGGGTGTCTAGACGGGATCCTCTCGAACAGTCCGGGGACTCTCCTGAGAGTGTAAACAAGGCGGGAGAACCGGGAAGGTTCGAGGAAATTCTCGAAGATGCTCGAAGAGCCCGGAGGCTCTCCTAAGCGGAATCAGGTCTGGAAGAGGTTCGGGAAAAATACTAGGAAATTCTGTCTGTTGCGGACTCGATTTCCGCTTTTATACCTGGTGCGGGCGTAATCGGAGGTTCATATCGGATCGCTGGAGCTGGGATTCGTGGTCTAGGTGCGCAGTGGTGTTAAGGCGATCGTGTGCGGTGACGTCACGTCGTACTCTCGGCGCGGCGTTCCGGTACTTAACGTGGTGCAAGACCAGGGTGAACGCGCAAATTAATTTTTAATTTATAGAATCGCGTTCGCGCTGAACGAAACGTTACACTATTACTAATTATTGATTAAAATATTTTAATATGTATTAGATTATTTTTGAAAGAAAAAATTAATTAGTAATTTAAAAAAGCAAAAAGGTGGATTTCTGTATTAAAAGACCAACATAAATATTTAAGATTTGTTTAATGAATGGAGGATTGGATACAAATACTGTTTAGGTGGTCAATATTTTATATGAAAGGTTTTAGCATGTGAATTGATTTGCTTGAGTTGGTTAGTAATATCAGATTATAATTCATATTAAATGATAATCGGAATAAGCTATAAGATAGCTTGAATGAAAGAGAGAGGCAGACTCAAATGATTATTTAAAAAAGTCAATTACCTATATCTAATTATATCCAGGAATGTTAGCTTGTAACAAACTTTGGTATATTATGTATTGTTAGGTAAAAAATAAGAAATTAAAATGACAACAAACTTTTTTTCTGAATTTGTAACATGTATTTTGAGTAAAAGCAAATTTGAATAATAAAAACCCTTTAATAAAATAGTATTTACTTTCTGGATGGTGTACTAAAAGCACTAAAGGGTGGGAGAAAGCAAAAATTAAAGAAAAGGAGAATAAACGAATTTTAACAAACAGACAGAATAAATAATGTAACAAATGATATGAAGAAGAATAAGAACAGGTAATAATAGTAAATAGTCTTCATGGAATAAATAAATCTGCAGTGAATTTGGATAAACTGCATAATAGTTACTAATAGGTATCCTGTTTGAATTGGAACTTCATGTGGGTACTGTCAGGTGAATACATCTACGAATGGGTTGGAATTGGATGCACACTATATGTGAATGTTCTGTTGGCCTTGGAAAAGCTTGTAACCATATGGATTTCTACATCTAAGTTGAATCTTGACGTCGGGAGCATCGAGGTTTTGTGGGACGTTGCAATTGTCCTATAATAATTGGATAAGGAGTATTGTTGTCACTGTTGGAAGTGAAGAGATTTCTAAACACAGGGAGCTTTCACTCTGATGATGCAAGCTGCAAGGTCTTGCGAAACGTTAGTGAATATGGATGCACAAACAGCAAAACGGCCAAATCTGCCTAGGTATCCTCGTTCTCAAGATACTCAAACTACACGAGCCACCAGAGAGCATTGCCATCGCGCGGGTTTTTGCTCAACTTCACAAGGTGCAAGGCACATTAAGCCAGAAAATGCTGGGTATTCATATACAAACACTACGCGGTTTAAGCCGAAATTCTATGCTAAGGAGACTAATTCGAGTAACCGCGAAAGCCTCAAACAGTACATAATCGAATGTACCTAAACATCGCACATTCTCTTACAAATTGAAAATGGAGAATATGCCACGATTATAGGTGAAGAGGATACAATTAAAATAGCATCTCAACTAATTGCCAAAGAGAACATCATTACAGAAATTTTTGGTAATAGTTTGTCAACTCTTGAGAACACCCTTAGTACGATATTTCAAAATTCTCAATTTTAGCTTCAAAAAACGAACATTGCGATGAAATAAACCATAAAATTATATCTCTCTTACCTGGTTTGGAAAAAAAGATTTGAGTGTTATTACAATAGCAGATAATGTGTTAGATGATTCGACGTCACTAAGCGATTCATGCGACTAGTCCAACTATGGGTTGTCATTGGAAAATTAGTTGAACACGTTTTACTTAAAATTCAATTTCAATCTAAAAATTCCGAGAGCCGGCCCTGTATTTTTAGAAGCTGCTACCGATTTATTTAGGCCATATTTAAAGATACAAACGCTTGACGGAAATTCTCCGTAAGCACTTCTGTGCCACGTTCAAATTTTTTGGTTGGTTTTGTAACCTTGGGGCTCCCAGTTATATCTAAAGTCCGGTTGAACCTAAATCAAAAACAATCACACCCCAATGGAATATTTCTTTATAAACATTTCCACTTCGCACGCTAATGGCGTTGTTCATTCCGGCACCCAGGCGCCTTCAATACAAAATTCTCGGAACTCTTATGCACCCAGCGTATTTTAAATTCAAATTCCCTTTGTCTTACGCGATAAAGAAATGAGATTTCAAATGCTATTTCGGTTCATCGATAAATCAATCCGGGAACTTTTCGTAGCAACCCGATACTCTGGAACTCGCTATAACCACAAAATTCTTTGCCCAAGATTCAAGGCCCCTTTTTGCCCAATTAAGCTTACGTAGTAAAATTTCCTTTTATTTCACAACGCGGTAAGGAATGGTGTAATCCTGAGAGGGAACATGCCCGTCCGCGTTGGAGAGAGAGAGACGATTGCACACCAACGAGGGGATTAATTCTGTGATTGTTAAGCGGCGTTGGAATTCTTAAGTCAGTCAAGCTCGAACCTTTGAAGCGAACATTTTTTTTCTGTGGGTTTTAAAAGTGCGCGCGGCGGGCGGTTGAAGTAAAGTAATTTACTCGGCGTTGATACGAATGGCAGATTCGTCTCCTATAGCTTGCTTCCCAGGGGAAGATACTTGCATTACTTGCACATTCAATTAGAGACGACATCTTTAAGCCGTTAACTAACTTTTCCCTGTTAAGTGGAGAAAACCATTGCTTAATGCATATTTGTGTACCAACGCAGGGTGTGTACAGTAATTAGAGGAGGGCTCGCCGCGCGATATTGTCGTATTGTCTGCTGTCATTTCTTCCACAACCGTTGAGGGGTTCCGGCCCACCCTTGTTTGCCTCCTTCTTGGGGTTTTTCGCAACACCTTCCTCACGTTTCACCAGAGCTTTATCGGAGGCCGTCATCTCTTGTTCCTGATTACAGGGGAGTCCCTGAACTTTCATCCCAACGGCACTCCGTTGGCACTGCAGCCCTCATTCTGCCAAGCGACTCTACCGAGGACCTGGTTTACCGCTTCCGCCGAAGACACGCTTTGGGGCCAAGGTGAAATTGTTTACAGTAATTATGTGTTTTCGCTTCGTTTAATTATGTGCCGTGTGAAGTGATACCGACCATTTGTCGTGCGCTATCTAAGTTTATATTGGACATTGCGTACGCCCGCTCGATTGAACTATTCAAATTAATTATTACACGCAGGGGCGTCTCTCCTGTGATTTTGTTCTGCTTACTTGCTAGTGATGCTTAGATTAAGTTAACTTTTGCTAGGGGACTTCGAAATTCCAGTTAGGATGTACTCATTGTATTAAATTTAAACTCACCGCTGGGTGGTCTATTAAACAAAAACCTTGATTAATTTCAGTTTAGTTATTTGTTGTTGCTGAACCCTTTAGTCATTAGTTAATTACAGCAAAAGTCGGGTGTAATTAAGTGTGAACCCAAAGCCTGCCCGTCAATTAAGAACTCCTCTAGATTTGGGCTTGTGCTAGTGTTTTCTTTTAATGCTCTAGCTAGAGGGTGTGGCCATCAAGGTAAGTCATTTGTCGCAAGGCCACCCCGTGTATACACCAACAGGCCCGAAGGAGCTTGGCGGAGGGGACGCTGTAGCGGAGTGCAGTTACCTGGAGGACCTCCCCATAGGCTACGTGTGTGTTCTTGTTTCTAACACGTTAGACATTCCCTATCTAGAAACAAGTGGCGCTCTAGGCATCTATCTTAAGCAAGCCATAGGGTAAGTGCCGCCAGTTTTTCTTTGAGCTTTCGAACTACGCCTTCCCGATTGAGCTAAGTGCGGGTAATTGGGACAACAACACCTGTTCCGACACATTGAGATCTGTGTTTTATGGTAAAGCCGGCGAACCCTGTAGTTTGTACCCGATTTTGGACCGTAAATATGATCAATGTCGATCTGAGGAATTAAAACTGTAACAAATGACAACGTTTTACAATTTTCTACGGAATTTCTAGATACGTAAAATTTCCAGGCGCTACAGCGTCCCGGGCTTCGAAGTTGTGACAGCTCCCGGGCTCTCCTTTCAAATCAATTTAAATGATTTTTTACTTGTAAAAATTGCAACCGTCCAAGCTTAAAAAGAAACTTAATATTTACACTGAAAGTTATTGCACTGAAAGTAAATTTGAAGTAGGTTGGCATCACTGAACTGTATTATACAGTTCAGTGGTTGCCATATATTATTTCAATTTGTGTTTACATTCGATGTTTGTATAAATAACACGACCATAGCTGATTAGGGTTCCCATCGTAATGCCGTGAGAATTAGTTTCTCGGAAAGTGTCTAATAAATTGTAGTAGTATCATACTCACAACCCTTTATTTTGAGAGAGGGCGGCTGTTTTGTTTCTTGCAATTCAACAATTTTGAATTGCTTTCGTTTTTAAGGATTGGGTTTTACTGCTTCAGAGAACAGAGCACAGAGCTACAGTTTTCTTGTTGAATCGGTAGTGAGAACATGCCTACCGCATGTTATAAAAAACATTTTACATTTAGTTTAGTGTATAGTCAAGTTATTATAGTTGAGTGTTGTGGTAAAAGCAGTAAAAATAGTATTGAAATGGAAAACGCCAAATATAAACATAAATCCGGTGCACAGGAAAAACGTGAAAAAGATAAGCTTGTTGCAATTGACTGCACAAGATGTGAAGCAAGGTAGTTTGTATTCTCTCTTTCCTTGTAATAGAAGTGACGATTCGACACAACTGATTATTAAAAAGCCTGTGTCCGAAAGCGAGGATTGACGACAACGGGAAACTCACTGCTTCTGTTACTTTATTAGCGGTTCTTGCAACATCTTCAAAAAGTGACTGCGAACAATTGTCCAACGAACTGCTTGATTTCGCTAAACCCTATAGCTACATGGTTTGAGATAAGAATACAGTGACTGAGCATAAATACTAACTGTGTGTGCCATGTGCTTTTGAAATGTTACATAAATATGACTTTCATTGTGCTGCTTACACCAATTTATACATTGCCTACAAATATTTATTAACTTTGGCATGTACTCAAGCGAATTGTGAAATAACTTCTTCTAAATTAAAAACAATTAAAAGCCGATTACGATAATCTATAAGCAACCAACTATTGGAATCGTTAATTATTATCATATCCGCAGAATTTAACAGACTTAACGACATCCGTAGACGCCATAATCGACCAGTTTGGAAGAAGTTCAGCTGTTTATGTAGGGGGGGGGGGAGTAAGTGTTTCTAATTTGCTTATTGCGGGCCCCCACAAATAGTTGCGTCCCTAAACAACATAGCCAGTCCGCGCCTGCTACTGGTATAGATTACGCGTATAGATTTAACACCTTCTGATATTACATTACCTTTTTGCGTTCGGAGAAGACAGTTTTTTGTACGCCTAGCATTTGCGATGACAATTAATAAATCGCAAGGACAAACTCTGGATAAAGTAGGAATGTATTTGCCACAACCAGTATTTAGACATGGTCAATTGCAGTCCATTTTTTCTTTAAATCAGCTGTCAGTGTCAAAACTTTATAAAAAACTAGACTGTGTTACCCTAAATTCTGTACTTACCGACCAACTGTATAACAGTTTCCCCCATGTCAAAATTGAGGTTATGTCTGTCTAGCGTAATTGAAATGTCAAACGTGCATGGTTAAACGTTTCAATAAAATGTAAGTTTTTAATATTATAGGTTTATGTAGGATGTAGATACTTCTATATACAGAGTATTTTGTAGAGCATGTTTTTTCGTACAGAATGTAGACCAGTACGTATAGACGTAGATCAGGTGAAAGAAGCTGTTATGCAAACAAAATTGAAGAACGTTCCCGGACCAGGAGGTATCTACCCAGAACTAGTCAACAGCTTTACAAGAGAATGGCAAAATGCCGCAAGGACAAAACGTCCGCAACAATTATGGTCGCCTAGATCCCGGAACTACCTTACTTAACTTGCGAAAATGGTTTACAACGTTTCCCGGAGCTAGACTTCTATTTAGCCTGTATCTGAGGCTTTGTAAATTTTCACAAATATTGCCTCGTGCAACTAACACTTTGCCAAAATAACATGCACTATACGATTAATGTTCCAAAATTAAGTACGCCACTGTAATTTGCGCGTCACACTGCTTATAGCTAGTTTCACAATACCTTAATTCGTCAGTGAGAGCGCCAAGCAACTGTATTGTTGAATCTGCAGTGCAGGGAGACCTCGCCTTGGGTGCTCTGCGATGCCGTTGAAGATGCTCTCGAACAAAGGTGTCCTGTGACGACGATAGCTTCCAAAGGTGTAACAAGAGTCGACAGAGGCGGCCAACCAACTCGATCGGGGACTTGTGGCAATAGAATTCTTCGTAGAAGAAATAGGGTTGGGCTGAACGGCAGACAACAACGACACACCCTGTATATAAGCTTCACGTCCGTTCCCGTTGTAAATCTGCTATCATTAGCGTAAAACGTACTTGACGGCACTCTAAACTTTGGGGACGGATAGCATTTGAAATTGCACACAAACCCGAAAAGGTACGATGCGCCCTAAGAACAATAAGGGTGATTCGTTGTTCTTAGCGTTACTTGCACATACGTGTAGTCAGAAAGCGTATCTGGAACTGTCGAAACTAGAGGTGGGGCGATTCATGAACGAATCGTTCATTTGAACGACTCCGACCAAAGAATCGTATGAATCGGTTCTTTCCTGTCTCGATTCGTCGTTTAATTGATTCGAAGTTACGTTTTGTACGACGCTGCGCAGCGTGATTTAAATCTGAATAAAGAATCGTAAATCCTATGAATCGGTTTCTTCTTGTCTCGGTTCATCCTTTGAATTAGATTTTGATCTTACGACGCAATGCGCGATTCAAAAATTGAAACCCGAACGCGAACGGGACGAACTAAACGAAACCGAATCTTAAACTTGGTTGGTGCCACTATTTCATAAATAATGCCTGCAACTGCAATGCAATAGCCCTTTTCATCGTAAATAATCGCTGTGGCGCATGCGCTAGATTCTCCCTATACCAAATTCGAGTCGGACAACGGCTACCAGCAATACTGTAGTGACAGTGTATAATTGCTGGTATTTTGAGATATAAAGTGATTTAAATCAATTTCACGGCAGTTGTGCGTTAAATAATTATCACAACTACATTATTTGTTGTTTAAATAACAAGTATGATGAGCACAGTACCTAAAGGCGCCACAAAACATTGTGTGTTCGGTGAATGTAAAAGTGACAGCCGTTACGGTTTTGCAGTGGAATTTATTTCATTTCCAAAAGCTTGCCTTGCTATTAGAAGAAAATTGATAGAACCCACAAAGAAACACATTCAAGACTGCAGTTTATGCCACAGGTGCAGTCGTTGGATTTATATGTGTAAACGTAATGATGGAAAATTTTCTAACCTATGCAACATAAACAAACACACATATATATGCAAAAATCATTTTGTTAGTGAAGGGGGACCCTGTGAAATGTATCCCGATCCATTACCAAATTCTGAAGTACTACGAATTCGAGTAAGTATTACATGTAATAGCTATTTTTGTATTAAGGGCGTGAAGGAGGCGATTTGGCCCGCGGTGGAATTATAAGCCAGAGGCCCGAAGGGCCGAAGGGTTATAAAACGCCAAAGGGCCAAAATCGCCGTTCACGCCCGAAATGCAAACAAGATTTTTTGTAAAATCCACCATAAAGCTTTGAAAAATAAATGGCACGATTCGTTCTCAAAAATCAAATTGTTGTTGGTTGCCAATGTGATGCTGGTTTTTTAGGCCTTAGGGCGCAAAAGGCATTATTTACGCCCGCAAATTATTTTTAGGCCTTAGGGCGCAAACGGCACTATTTACGCCCGCAAATTAATGCATAAATGACCATATTTTAATACGATTTTACAAAAAAATATTTTTCTACTCCCATAATAGTAATAAGCCAAGAACGCAACCGCTTGTTTGATCAGTAACTATGGCATTATGAACATATGCACGTAATGGTAAAAGGAACTAGCACGTTATATATATACTAGCAGACCAGTGAGACAAATGTCTCATTTAAAAAAACAAAAAAGACCGTTTTTCAAATAGAACGCGTATTAAATAAAAACTGTACCCAGACCTGGAAGGTGTCAAAGTGGTTGCCTAACCGATCGAGGTTTTAAGGCGCAGAGGGTCGCAGCTCCGTTTGGCTGCTGAAACAGTTTTTATTTAATACGCGTTCTAAACGGTCTTTTTTGCGATTTCTCGAAAACCGGAAGTGTCAAGTGACTGAAATTCGGTTCCTGACCTGACATGACCATTCCAAACATATAACTTTAATAACTTTTTTCTCTATCTCTTACGGTTTGGCTGCTGAAACAGCGTCCTGGACGGACCAGCGTCCCGGACGGACGGAAATCACGTGATTTCTCGAAAACCGGAAGTGTCACGTGACTGAAATTCGGTTTCGAACCTGACATGACCATTCCAAACATATGACTTTCATAACTTTTTTCTCTATCTCTTACGGTTTGGCTGCTGAAACAGCGTCCCGGACGGACCAGCGTCCCGGACGGACGGAAATCACGTGATTTCTCGAAAACCGGAAGTGTCACGTGACTGAAATTCGGTTTCGGACCTGACATGACCATTCCAAACATATGACTTTCATAACTTTTTTCTCTATCTCTTACGGTTTGGCTGCTGAAACAGCGTCCCGGACGGACCAGCGTCCGGACGGACGGAAATCACGTGATTTCTCGAAAACCGGAAGTGTCACGTGACTGAAATTCGGTTTCGGACCTGACATGACCATTCCAAACATATGACTTTCATAACTTTTTTCTCTATCTCTTACGGTTTGGCTGCTGAAACAGCGTCCCGGACGGACCAGCGTCCCGGACGGACGGAAATCACGTGATTTCTCGAAAACCGGAAGTGTCACGTGACTGAAATTCGGTTTCGGACCTGACATGACCATTCCAAACATATAACTCTCATAACTTTTTTCTCTATCTCTTACGGTTTGGCTGCTGAAAAAGCGTCCAGACGGACCAGCGTCCCAGACAGACAAGTCTATTATATATATGGATATTACGTACGAGTTATGAAAAAGTTTTGAATTATCACGTAACCTGAGACCACGAGAAAAATTAATTTGACATTTGACGTTGTTGAATTCATAACGCGGTATTTTGTTGTATTAAACTTAATTATTTATTATTAACGCCCCCAGAAATCAGGCAACTAGCAGAACACACCACAGTCAGTCTGCTCCCGGAGAAGTCCAAAGCGCGGTACGAAGATGTTTATCGCAAATTCATGGAGTGGCGCTTAAAAGCAGTATTCAGTCTTTTTCAAGTTACCTTCATAGTCAGAGAAGTCAGATAAACGTGCAGGTTATGTTAGGTACTTCCGAAAACTTCGAAATGACGTTTTTTCAAATATCCGTAACGAACGACCACTGTCCATATTTTATTCTGGATCAACATACAATTAACAATAAAATCTTTGAATCTTATTTTATTGTCCACAAGAATGTTAATTGTTATCTGTTATTTTGTCAAACGGTGGTCAAACGTCTCAAACGTCAAGTGTTAGTGAAATCAGGTGCACCACTACACGTTTTTTTTATTTAAAAATTGCACTCGTTTCAAGACTATTCTAATAAATTGTGAATTATAAGATGTATGCTCGTAGAAAAAGTATAGTACATTACTCGAGTTGTAAAGAGATTACGTACGCGTGGATTTACATACTCGCTCCTTCGTCGCTCGTATGTAATTCATCCACTTGTACGTAATATGTTCTTTACAACTCTCGTTACGTAATATACTATTTTGTAGTAACCGTAACAACTGTGTGTTATGATTTGAGTAACCTGAGACAATACTTTAGCACCTGCGTTATATAAAATAAGACTAACGTCAACTTACCCTAATATATAATATTAATTTTAAAAATTTCATTTTCATCAAAACATAACCTAAAAGATCCAAATCGTACAATAAAAGCTGCACTGCTAAACTTAAAAAGTAGCCCTGGTCACTCAAATATCACAAAGAATGTAAACTGACCTTTTATAATTCATTCAAATATCGTTAATCGCCATTTAATGAACAAAACAACAAACAAATATTGACACTTACCTTGACAAAAGTTCAGCCTTCTTGCCACTAACATTCTTTCCTCTGCAGGAAAGCCATCTTCGTAACTGGTGCACATTATGTGCCGTGACACTCTTACGCTTATCAAGCATTGCGCCTGGCACTTCATTTTCATTTAATATAATTTTTGTGTGCACGAGAGACGAAGCCATCCTGCGTCTTGAACACAAACGTACATGCAATTCCTGGTTTGTTTGTCCGACCCATGATATAAATACATATTTATATCATGGTCCGACCCACTTTTAGCATAAGGAAACAGCTGACTGTTTGAGCAGGCGCACAATCACAACGAGACAAGGTGGGGATATAATGAAAAGGGCTATTAAACTGATAACTGACCAAGCGGCAAGCGCATTTCATCAAGCACAGCAAAGATAGTATGGAAAGTTCATGATTCATAGCGTCTGGTTTCAAGAATACAAATGCGCTCGGTGCAAAATCTAAAATTCAACGGGACCCAACCGAACGAAACTGAATCGTTCAAATCAACGAATCGAATGAATCGGTTCATGTTGATTTATTGAATCGTAAGAATCGACTCCCAAAAATGAATCGGATTGCCCACCTCTAGTCGAAACGACGCTATGACGCAGCGTTCTTTTGGTGCATTTATCGTACGGAAAATCTCCATCATTGGGCATCTCTCTTCTGTGCATACAGAATCTATTTTTCAGGGTTCTAGATTGCAGCCAAGTGCAACGCAGCAAAATACGGGACTTACCCGACCAAAAAGGTTGCCGGCTTGGGACCGTAATATGATACTTTACAGGCAGTGAAAGGTTTCGAGCATTTTGAATTGAAGACTACAGTGCCTTTATATAGACAGTGGCGACAATGGGGTGTCCCATTTTTGATTGGCTCCCTAGATCATGTGGTTTTAGCCGCCATGTTTAGTATAAATCACTTGTGATTCATGTTATATCTTTGACAGTACTGAAGTGTAAGGTTAGTCTATGTCAAATTCGAAGTTAGTAGGTTAGGTTTTGTTTATTATTTGACACTGACAGACGCAAATCTTAACCTGCAAATTTAGAATGTTTACAGTACTGCCAAACGTAAAACACGTATCACAGTCGACTCTAATTACGGATTTAAATAAACACCCGTTAGAAATTTGCCTAAATATGGCGGCGGGGGTGTGGCTTAGTTGTATTTTCGCCACTGTCTATATAAAGGCACTGTATTGAAGACTAAACGCAAACTAAATCTTTAAGCGATTTGTTAAACCACTTAGCGGGATTTATGTACTGTGATAATGAATTACACAATTACAGAGTTCGCCTCTGTGCTGAAAGCGAACGCTCTTTTAGTGCACTTTATGCGACAGATGTCGGTACCTGTCCTGCAAGTGAATTTGGCAGCTAGAGGAATAGAGAAATGCGTCCAATGGCTAAAATTTCGCTGCAATACACGGGGTCGGAATGCGAAAATGTAAATAAGTTCTAACGAAAACCGGGAGTCTTAACAGAAGCTTTCATATAAGCCAAATGTATCCTTATAAAATATAAATGAATGGGTGACAAATAGAATGTAATATGTAAATAATTAGCAATAGGGACTAGTAATAAGATGACAGCATAGGAATGTTAAATATAATATGAAAATTAAAAATTTGAATAAATATTGTAAATAAGAATAGTTAAATTGTTCAAGAGTTGATAATTTTTAATTTATAATTTTGGGCATTTGATATAGTCTTTTAATGACAAAGCATTTTAAAATGAAATAATAATAAAGAAGCTTAATGATAATATTCATAAAAGGATATTGACTGGAATGACTTCATTTTGTTATTAGAATTTCTAGTTTCTACAATGGTAGGTATTAGCAGATCATTAATAAATAGCTCATTTGTGGTTGCCATTGTAATTCAAATTAATTGCAGGTTATTCTGTTAGCCAGGCTTTATCTGAAAGAAGTAAATATTATCATAAGATAAAACAAAAGTTTAATTCACACATATTTGGTGTATAAAAGGGTTAATATCATCATATAATTAGAGACAGACACAACTGAGAACTGTCACCCTAAAAAGTATGATTAATGACAAATACAAAAGTCATTAAAAATTAAAAATAGAAATCTGTATTGTCGATTTGAATAACCAAGGTTTTTGAGGGGATTTTAAAAGTAACAAGAACAAAAGGTGTGTTTGTTTGTTTGTTTGTTTGTTAATGGACAAGGTCTAGGCATGCAGAGTACCAGGTACCTTAGACACAGACTGCTGTGGTCATTTGGTCAAAGTCCTACTTAGAATTTTGCCGAGACTAAGGAGTTTCAACCCTAGCAAGAGATCTTTCACATGCTACACATCGTAGTAACATGGGACCCACAGCTTTACATCACTTCCGAATGATGGCATTCTGTAGAGGCTTTCATCTGCATTTTTTATTTTTGAAAACCTAACCGGGACCGGGAATCGAACTCGCGACCCTTAGATCAGTAGCCAGGATGCTTACCACTGAGCTACCGACCCCAGCCAAAAGGTGTGTAAAATTTAATTCGAATGACACAAGTTTAATTTTAAATCTGAATTAAATATTTTATTTTACAAGATATGATACTGGTATGTACAATTATTTATTGTCGTACTAATAAGTAGTGCAATATAGAAAAAAATAAGTGTAAAATCGAGAAAGACTAAGTGCATTCATAAAGCCTGGTCTAAAAGGATTGCTGACTACAGAAAAAGAAGGAACAAGATATAGCTGATACAGATTTCAATTGGATTGGAAATAATAGAAGATGATAAGAGCTCGAAGAAAGAAGACATTATCAAGTAAATGTACAAACACATTAATTAGATAAACAAAATGTCTGAAGATAAAAGCAGTAATAATAATATTTTATCTGAGACTTAAAGAATATGTAAACAGCAATTAAATAAATGAAATATTAATAATTAAATATAGAACTTATGTAAACATGCAGTATAAGTAGCTTAAAACTGAATTGAATACCAATAATTAATTCAGAAGGATTTCAATAAAGGTTATTAAATATGACAGATACAAATTTATTTTTAATAAATACAATTGTCTCATATCAAAGTGTTATACATTTTATTGTGTATGTCCTAATCAAATTCAACAGTGACCCAGAGATTAAGAGGCGAATAATTAATTTGTTACAAGTGCATGCTCAAGCTGTGGTGGACAGAAAGGTAAGATTTAGAACCCTGAGAATAATAATAAATTTAAAATAAAATAAAATCATAAAGACCATAACAATATATTTAAAAATATATACGCAACATCTTTGCTCCTGAGTGTATCCTTTATTACAATTTCACAATGTAGTGAACATGAATATAGCTATACGACGGGGTAAGTAGTAATACGGAAAGAAATTAAAGGTTGATTCCACATAGAAGAAAGGGGAAAGCCTTCGCCCCGATTGAGATTGTTAGGGTCTTTGTAAATCTCAATGCTTCGCGAATCTTTCTGCTAAAGAAGAATGATGATTTGCAAATAATGGAAGTTTGATCAAAAATGATCTTATGGCCGGTATCGTGTTGGTGTTCGGTGATGGCTGATTATGAAACAAGGACTGACTTGAGACAACGCTGGTGCTCAGAGATGCGAGTTTTCACTGAACGACCTGTTTCACCAATGTATACAGCATTACAAGAGCAAGGGACTCTATAAACACCTTTAGATGACATGGTGAAGGAAGAATCTGTGAGATTTTGCTGGGGGTTTGAATACTGTTTTAATGTTTTGTTTTCGAAGAAACTTTTCTACGCAATCGGTGACTTAGGTGATATAGGGAAGAAAGATCATTGCTGCAGAACGATCGGTTTTTGGAGATTTGGGTGGCCGCGGATGAAGATGGCGATTGATGGCTGACTGTATATCCCTAGCACGATAACCGTTGTTTCTAAGAGCTTTCCGAATGTGGTTTAATTCAGCGTAGACATTATAGGGTTGGGATATGGAAACAGCCCGGTGTACAAGCGAATTGATAACGGAAAGTTTTGTGTAAGATGATGGTGGGAATCGGCATGTAGATAGCGATCAGTTGGGGTTGGCGAGAGACCTGTACATTTAAGAAAGGAAGGGAGCCGCTACTGTCTATCTGCATGGTAAAGTTAATGTCTGGATGTTAACTATTTAGGTGGTTTAAGAAGACGGATAACGTGTCTTTACTATGTGGCCAATAATAAAGGTATCGACAACTTATCGGAACCAAACCTTGGGTTTCAATTCTGAAGATTTCAAAGTTACGGTTTCGAAAGCTTCCATAAAAATATTGGCAACGACAGGTGAAAGAGAAGAACCCACAGCCGCACCACAGATTTGTTTAAAGAACTGGTCTTGAAATAGGAAATAAGTGGAAGAGAGGCATTTTTCTATAAGGGCAGGTAGACTTGAAGACGTCTTCCCGTGCTCTGATAACAACTGTTGGATTATGACAATGGAATCGGGAATAAGAACTTTAGTAAAAAGGGAAATGACATGGAAGCTCACAAGTAAATCCTCAGGTTCAACGCTTCTATTTGATATAAGTTCAAGAAAATGGGCTGAATTGCAAACATACGGGGGAGACTTACCAGTGAACTTTCTGAGGATAGTAGTTAGGTAGTTAGCTAATGAGTAAGTAGGGAAATCTATGACACTGACAATGTCTTGTTTATTTTTGGGAAGACCATAGAGCCGAGGAGGTTTTGAAGCGCGAGGTATCAACCTCCGTTGAATATCAATGGAAAGATCTGAATATTTATGAGAGAAGTGACTACCCGTTCGATTTTGGAAGTTGGGTCGCGAGGAAGTGGAAGAATCTTAGGGTAAAGGCTTAACTTAGTAGTGTACTTTGTTCCATCCATAACTACCGTAGCATTACCTTTATTACCGGACAAAATTGAGATGTCGGAATTGGAACGTAAGGCGTTGAGAGCATTCCTTTCGTCTTTTGTGGTGTTACTTTTAGGAGAATTAAATGAACACCTGTAGTCCACTGCATTTAAGCCAAAACTACGGAATAATTCATATAGAAGCAAATAAGGCCTTTTCAGGTGTGTTTCAGTGTCTTGAATAGAAGTAGCAAAAGTCCCGAGGATGGGGTTGTATCACTGATGGTTTCTTTTTCTGGCGAGTCTTCAATTGGTTCAGCATTCAAGCAAGATTGTCCACGGCAGTTGCCGCAAACTGGTGAGCAGCAAAGCCCCATCCTTCTACAACCTTTTGAACAATTGCAAAAAATCGTGTTCAAAAGGCAATCAGGCGCCAGAGGTTGACATGTTGGTCTTGGCCACAATATATTTTATTTTGACATCCTTCCCTACTCTTCAGGATTCGATTCATTACCTAACCATTTCTAAACCCGAAAGTAAGCGCCGAAATAGATGCTGTTGAACTGCGTCAAGAGTGGGTGGTAATAAATTCAATTTCATTGGTCTGCTTCTGCTCACAGCTTTAATCAAGCTAAAATAGAGATAGTTATTAATAGAAACTAGAAGCGGGAGCACTATACATTGCGAGGAAAAATTTTATTCCATTTGCAGAAATCAGGTTACAAGTATCATTTTTCAAGTCTTGTCGTTTTTTCAACAGTTCCAGAGCTGCTGTCTTGCCTTTATTAAAAAGAGCAAATGTCGTATCACAACCAGAGAATGCGTTCAAAAATAATACGTGATCTCGAATCTCATTGTACTGATCGAAGCTTCGTGAGGAATAAATTTTTCGTGCGACCTTTACCCTGCCTGGTGACATCCAAATCTGGTTCAAGTTCTAATGGCTGGAAATTGTCATAGAAAGCTGACTCGTTGGTTTTTCGGATACCAACTTCATCAAAGAGTGACACCGGAAATGGAGCCCATTCATACACCAAATAGGTGAGAAGATCTTCATTTGTTCTTGTAACGACACTAATTCTCTGAAACAATGAGAGTGGATCAATGGGCACTGTTGTATCATGAACTTTGAGATTGCTGTTGGCGGTTAATAGTGAAAGCACTCTTGTTTCCATTTTTTTTCTCCATTGCAGTAGTTCCAATCTTATAAGCAGTGTGACAGTTAATTTTTTTATCACCAGTAACCCCTGTTGCAATCGACATAACTTTTTGTAAAATTGGGAAAGAATTGTGAGAATTGAACTAATCTGTTAGTTTTTGAATATGCTCAATGTGTCTCTTTATATGAGATTCGCGAGCATCAACGTGCTGCTCTCCAGAGTGAAAAGAAAGCCCACAAAAGTTAACGAGTCTTTCGCTGATGTTACTAGCAGTCAGTAAACCGAACACCCATTTATTGATGACATTTTCATAGAAATATTTATCAGAGCGCTTAACTGAGAAAAAGTCGTCGGTGAACTTCTAAAAAGCTGCATTGTCTATTAAATTTTCTAGACCTTCCATCTCTTGCACATATACATGTGCAGATTTTGCGTAGAGAAAAATGTCCAGCTGCATGAAAATACGGAATCATTTGTTTTACACAGGCCAAATGTTTCTCCCACTTTTCGATCCTTACCGCTCGTAACAATTTTTTTGCGATGGTAATCATTTCGAAGTATTGCACCCACAGTTGTGCAGTGGGTTCTCTGTTTTTTATTTCAGCAATTTTTTCAACGAATAACCATTTTACTTCTTCGATGACGTTCGATGCTTCAACATCTTCGAATGATTTTCCATCTAAGTTATCGAGATAAAGTTTCAATTGTTCATTTCTTTCGTCATCTCTGCGTCCGCGTCTGTGTGATAAAACGGCTACAAATGAAATATTTTCTTCCAGTATGACTTTTTAATCGATTTTTTGACAAAAACAATCGCCTATACTAATAAATGACCCTCTATATTTTTTTAGAAAATGTTCTTACCTTTATTTTTGCTCTGATGTGTTTTTATCGTCGAGTTGATAGATACCCAGATATTTGCGAAAAATGATTTTTGAGCCCAATTTCAGCCCATTACAGCGTTGCCAAATTTTAAGGTTACAACCCCATCCTCGGGACTTTTTCTACTTCTATTCAGGACACCGAAACGCATCTGAAAATACCTTATTTGCTTCTATATGAATTATTCCGTAGTTTCAGCCTATTTTTGGCTAAATGCAGTGGACTACTGACAGTTTCGAAGCGGATAAGATCGGCAAGGTCTTTAGGAAGATCTCTCACAGAAGATTTAATCGAACTTAATCTCTTCCGTAGGAATGTTTTTGGGGGCTAGCGGAAAATTAAAACCTTTGAAAAGCATAGAATTTTCACTAGGAGAGAGGGCATAAGAAGAAAGATTTATAACCGTCTTAGAACCACTTTGATTTGTAGAGACCTCAGTCGATGACATCAAAGAATGAAATATACGAAGATGAGTCGCAGTTGTAATTTCTAATGTTTTTGGGCCTGTGTGTAGGAGAGCTAAGAGTATTTGACAATTTTAAATGAAGATTAAAACGGGGTAGAAAGCTAGTTACTCATATTTTTTAACACTTATGTAGGTACATTTTGTGCGTGTTATAATTTTTGTTCTGTGTATATGATGTTTCTTTTTAGAACACGAAAATAAAAAGTAAGTGTTAGATTTGGATTAAAACATGGCCGAAATGTAGGTAATTAATTAGTATTTTTTGCTTAGTAATTGTTAAAAACTATAAGCCCTCCAAATACAATTATCACGAGCCGCCACTGGTATTCACCCAAGTTTTCCAGACTTTCCTATTTGAGGCATTCTGCTTCGTTCTGTAGTTTTTTCCATTTTCTTCCAATTGTTTCAATTAATTTTCCAGGTTTTCCTGGATTTTTCTACTTTCTTCTTTTTATCACTTGCTACTATATACTGTTTTGTCTTTCTCTCCGTGTTCACACGTGCACATTGTTTTGTTTATTGTGTAACGGATTTGTGTTACTATATTTATTTCGCCGTAGCTCCGTTTCCAATTTTTCATCGTTTCTTAATATGGCACGTAAATATCCTGCTGTAGATATTTGTTTTAATTTCCATCCATTACATGCCTTAATTTTCTTGTCTACGAATATCACATTTGTTTTCCTTATTCTAATTTTCATTCCCATCATATTCTTGATTTCTTCTTCCCATATATTTGACTGTCTCTGCAGTTTCTTTTTTGTGTCAGAAATTCGCACTATATCGTCTGCGTATCCAAAAGCTTCTTTTGCTGTGTTCATATACCAGCATCTAACTTGGGTCTTAGGTGTCTTTTCCTTTGTTTTCTGCCTATATACGGACACAAGAAAAACTACGGGGCTTAGCGAATCTCCCTGTTTTAATCATTTTACCATTTTGAACTCTTCTGATGGTTCTCTCATTGTCTCATTAGATGTATTATGCTTATTATTGGATTTTATATACTTTTGATCACTTGTATTATTTTATTTCCGATCCACCATTTCTTCTAGGTATTTTTATATTAGATCTCTTTGTACATTGCCAAAGGCTTACTTTAGGTCTACAAAGGCTAACTATAAGTTGGTTTCACCTGCCCGAATCGTGTCTACTATCCAGATTAGTTTTCTTATAACAAGTACATGATCTGTAGGTTTCTTAGCTTTCGATTATGCTCCTTGTTCGTCTTCTAATTTCTGCATTACTTTAAAGCTTAGCATATTTTCTATAATTGGTGTAAATCTTGAGTATTAGTGAGGACAGTGTTATTGCTCTATAATTATTGCGGTCTTTAGGGTCACCTTTCTTGTGTATTAAGAAAAAGGCTACGGAGCGATGCGGTCTACAGACAGCAATACAGTGTCCGGTGTCAGTATTGCTCAGATAAAAATAAAACTGAATCAGGATCTCAATAAAAGTTTGGACACACATTATCGGAGCGTGCCAGGGCCGGAGGCCGGCCGAGTGTCAGCCGTCACCCGGTGGATGAGTTGCACAGTTAAATTAAATGCATCTGATGGTCCGGTCTCGGTGGTAGCTTAGATCAGGGTTTCTCAACTTGGGGGTTACGACCTCCAGGAGGGTCGTAAGGGATGTGCCAAGGGGTTGCGAAGAGTATCGCGAATATTTTAATAATACTATTTTATTTATTTATTTTAATTGATTTATTATTCAACCAACAGACAAAGTCCAATAACAGGTTGAAATTAAAAAAAACTACAATATAGCAGATGAGATGAGAAAAACCTAATTACAAATACCTATAATGTAACAATAATTGTAAATGTAT
Organism: Agriotes lineatus; assembly: GCA_940337035.1. NCBI lineage: Eukaryota > Metazoa > Arthropoda > Insecta > Coleoptera > Elateridae > Agriotes > Agriotes lineatus. The sequence goes on along the minus strand of OW679195.1, from coordinate 943,606 downwards.
TGCTATGGTACATCGCTGTTAATTAAGCTCTACGTTGCGGCGCCATACATTTGCTATGCCCCTTACTTTTTTTTACCGATGCTCTTTAGTTTGTTTAATTTAACTAGCTCGGGTAGAACAAACACTATATATTTGTATGGTATTTTTTTCAGATTTAAACAAATTTCTGTTTAGATTAATTTATGTAAAATATATGACCCTTTAAATAAATGATTGATTATTGAATTTATTAATTTTGCTAGCTCCAGTAGAACAACCACTCTCAAATCAGGTTAGGTTCATGCATGATCAAAATTATCACTTGATAGTTGATTAGTATAATGAAAATTACTTCAAAAATATGACAGTTCTACAACTATCAATGTCAAAAATTATGAACGTGAAAAGTCAGTCGAAATCATATTTGTTACAATTCTGATCATTTTAAAAACATGGAAAATGTAAGTAGTTCCTTCAAATACCTTATTCACTTTATTTCAAGTTATTACTCTTTAGATGCTTTAACAAATACCTGCAGTTACTTCACCAATCACTCCTATCAGCCTCTTCGTTGACCCAAGCGTCTGCCGTCGTTCACAGATGTTCCGGTACGCCCATGCAAGTACAGCCCCATAATTAATTGCAACACCCGTTGTTCTTAATTACTCCTTATGTAGCTTTAATGTGAACACCAAAACTGCTAGCTCCCGGTTTGCAGGAGTCGCCTTTCTTTTTACTGCATATCAACTGCCTCCAAATCCATCTCAAGTGTAATTGTAATAACTACCAGTGACTGCAAAGCCCTTTATCCAAATCTCACAAGATGCTAATAACTTCCAACAAGAAACTCGATGAGGTCCACCACCAGTAACTGCAATGTTCTTTTATTCAATTCAGATGTAACCAATCAACAATAAACTCAATCTAGCATCCTCTATTCCAATTCAGGTGAAAATGTTAACAATGAAACCCAGACTTCCATTACCAATTCCAAAAAAACTTTTGTAGATTGCTGCAGTTCAACTTCTTCTTGTACTACTACCATACAATTCCTCCTGCATTAGTCTATCATACCGTCTGTTTGTTATTTTTTTAAATTTACCTTTTCTTCATCTCATTTATTTTACCATCTAGTGCTTCTTTTATATGAAAATCAGATAATAATTAAATTATTTAATAAAAAGGGTTCTTATCATATTTTGCTTTTAAGCAAAATACGTTCACATTCTTAGAATCAAAATTTTGTTGTTATATTTAACCATTACAATTCACCATAGTAATATTAATACATCCATTTTTTCAACATTAACACTGCTAGATTACTTATTAGTAAAAATTTTTTATATTTTACATTTTAAATGACTTTTTCAAATAATTATTTGACTTGCTTTTTACCTTTTCAAATTACCTTATAGTTTATTCTGATTGTTATCTTATCTCAATTATGACGTGAACTTTTATATTACTAAGAAACTATCCTTACTAAATCCAACATTATTTAATCCATATGTTAGAACCTTTCTCTTAAAATCTGAATTGTATTACTGGATTTGAATTTTAGGCTGTAATTTATTTAATACATTTTGAATAATTATGCTGCTCTTTTACTACTTCAATTCATCTTTGTACGTTTTAATAATTAGGCATTTTTATTAATTTATAAATAATCTCATACCAAGGGATTAACTTTCGCAAACAAACTAGTAGTCTTAAGATGCTACCACAACAACATGTATATAAATAATAATCACCACTAAATAAATCACAACCGCAGATGTAAAGTAACTAGCAAAAGTAAAATTATATGTAATGATTCAGTAGTCAGTTGTGAAAGCAGAAGTACTGATCATACTGAACAAATCAAAAACATACACCGGCAACAAGCCAACCGAAAGTTTTGTCATTAGAGTCAGAATGTAAACTAACAGAAGTAATAATAAAATAATTCAGAAACAAAGCCAGAAGTTTGGAATCGCTTATAATATTGTTGAACATTGTAAATGCAAATATTAGAAGGTTGTAGTTTCTGCATGCTTCCAAGCTAGGTACTTCAAATTCCATGCGGAGCCTAATCGTTCTCACTGTTAAATAATTCGGAAAAGCATCATGTTTTTTATATTGCAAATATCCCAGGAACCTATTTTGAACCCTCTCCAATATTTGTTTAGGTCCGATTTTAATAGATTTAATAGTTTAGATCTGACGAATGCATTATACAAAATTTTCAATGATTTAATACTTTTAAAATGATCTGATAATAAAGTCTAAGTTACGCAAAGCTTGATTTTTGATAGATTCAATGTGACGATCGAATTTGAGTTTGAAATCATAGTAAATACCCAGGTTTTAACATTAACTACTTTGTATGATAGTTTACTAGATTTTAGTGTTAATGACATCACATCACATTTGGTGATATTAAAACATAGTTTGTTAGAGAGATTCTATTCATAATTCTGTTGATATCGTTTTGCAAAGTTAAGTGATCAGATAAGTTTCAACCTCATAGTAAAATTTCATAGCGTCTGCAAAGGGCAAACAGGTGGAGTGTGTAATTACTTCAGGTAAGTCATTAATAAAAGTTAAAAACAATATTGGACCAAGATTCAAACCTTCCCGAATTTGCTATAAATTTTCCTGTGGGGTTACCATCCTGTCTTACTCAAAAATACCTGTTTTACAGATACGATATAAAAAATTGTATATAATCCGGCGACAATCCGCAATTATATGGCTTTTGTAATAATATATCGTGGTCAACTGAGTCAAATGCTTTTTTAAAGTCAGCATTTTTTAACAGTTCTACTTCAGAATTTCTCTATTTTGATTCTTATGTATGTTTTGCTTTCCTCCATATCTGGTTTATCTGTTTCAGTTTTCGTTATTACCATTTTCTAATTCGTTTCTAGTTCTGCTACTGTATTAACCCAGACCTTGTAACATTATGTTTATTTAGCCCTACACTCTACTGTACTATTAATTTATATCGCCCTGGGTTCGCTAGCTTAAACAGTCGTAGAGACATAAAACTCAATTTAAATCGTCAGTGCGCCTAAGGATAAGCTGCTCTGGGTTTGCTCGTTCTAACATAGAATGCGGAAATAACGCATGGAAACACTTCCACAATAAAAACCCAACAGTTTACATAAAAAGCCATATAATCTGTAAGAGAGACACAAATACAGGAAAATGCATGTACAATGTAAATAAAGCACCAAGAATAAACGATGCCGAAACATACAGTGAATTGCCAACAATACTCTAATTATCTACGGGCAAAAGCTGTTTCTACTCTTGTTGATACCTATTACAGATAGCTAATCTTTATATTTAATTAGAGACTACAGTTGAAACACAAACCGCGTGAAAAGGTTCAAGTCTCAAACACAAATTCCTGGAAGCTGGATTTGGTGATTTTCAGAACGGCTGTGTAGCTATTAATTAGCTGCCTCAGACGTTTTAGAGCGTACAAAAAATGCGTGACTCAGTGGGGACCCCAAACTGTATTTACTTCACGCGTGTTCCCAGGTATCGCAAGATGGCGTCATTCGCTATTAAGCTTCCGGTTTCCTCAATTTCACTGGTTCGTATAGTAACTCACCTGGTTTTGTCACTTCTACCAGAGACTCGGGGATTAGCTCGGTGTACTTCTTGGAAGTCAGAATTGCAGCTTCTAGCGGTGTTGACTGGAACACCGCAGAGTAGCTTCCAAGGTGATGATTCGCTCTCGAGATGCAACAGGTGTAGACGGCTTGCTGATGCAAATCTACACAGGCACTTTCTAAATTATAATACACTTTTAAAATAGGCGTCGCGTCTCTTGAATTTTAGGACGATACGCACGCACGAGTCGCTTACTTAGGCGCGATTAAATTCCCGCTGTCCATCATGACCCAGTTGCCGTTATTCATAAATCCAACGTTGCAACCCGCTGGCTTCGTTCTATTTTTAACCACACTGCTGGGAATCCGCTGTTTTGCAAATTCACTTTCACTTGCGAGACACTTATAGTGCGATCCAACTAAATTAAAACAAAATGAGAAATACAGTTCAGCTGGCAATAGCCAGCAGTATATGGTAAAAAGACATGAAATCTATATATAGGGTGATACGAATTGGCCCATTGCAACCTCTTATACTTTTGTCTATTATGATCTTCCTTTTTCTGCTACTATGTATTTGTATCTACTCTCATTTTAAGTTTAAAAAATCCACTGCCTATTATTAGGTCATTTCATATGCACAATGGTGTGTTCTCCTTACTTTCCCTTTATTCCTAGTCCAGCTTCTATATCGGATCCTATTCTTCCATTCCAGACGCCTATGATTAATATGTTATTATGCTGTTTTTACTTCCTTTTACGATAAAGGAAGTATTGGATTCACCCCAAAAATTCGAAATTGGGTTTTCAACAGATCGTCACGTTTGAGAGTCCCCTGATCCCAAAAAACATATTTTTTTTCATTGGTCTGTCTGTCTGTGTGTCTGTGTGTCTGTCTATCTGTGAACAGAATATCTCAAAAATGAACAGAGGTATGGCGTTGAAACTTCATATATAAGTTTTGTGTACTATGTAGATCAGACAGTAAGCTTTCGAAAAAAATCGCATAACCGGAAGTAGGTGTTTACTCTTGTGACTTTTCAGTTTTTATCGATTTCTTCAAAAAACGGCTCTAACGATTTTGTTCAAACTTTACATTTTGATTACATTGTTAATGTGTATTGATGTGAGATAAATGATTTTCCAGTTGAATACTTCTAAAGTGAGTTTCCTTTGTTTTTTCTATTTTTTTTTATTAACTCCTATTTGAAATGGAACAACCGGTATATTATTATATTTTTGAATTCAGCTTAAAATTCTACAGAAAATTTGCCTCTTGCACTAACGCTCTATTTTGTACCGTTTTTGTAGATTTTGTAACTTTTGAAAATTTTGGACAAATGCTTAAAAATTAAAAATCAAATTTTTCGCTAATTATAAGATCACTGTAAAAGAAAGTTGTGTGAGTGTCTCACACCAGATTTTTTATCTTGCCATTCATTTCTTGTAATTCTTTGTAGAATATTTTTCATTACTTCTATTTCCGTACCTTCCACCCACCGGTGTATATATTTGTACTATTACTATGTTCTTTCAGAGTTGTAACTGTATATTATATAAATCCTTGATAGTCCAGTCAAATGCTAGAAAATATGGGAAAGTTTTGGTGGAGTTTTGATATTTGGTTCCTATGTTTTTTGTGTATCTGTACACGAATATCATATTTACAACAAGAATTTTGACCGAAAACACGTTTGTTTAAGCAAAAAGGGTGTAAAAAACAGATTTTTTTAGTTTTTCTAAAATCACTCGAAAACTATCCAATTTCGTAATGTTGAACCCATATCAAATGAAAGAGGATAATATTTTCTACATTTTATGTACTAAAGGTTTTTATTTCCGATCAATCGTTCAACCGCGAAGGCGCCGCGAAGTTAGGTGTTAAAACCAAAGAAAAGGGAGTTGTTCCAGTGTATTTCAAAGTAACTCGAAAACTATCCATTTTTCGTAAATCAAAAATGGTATATAAAATGAATCTTAATAAATGAAATGTTGGCAAACCTGATATTCGCGTACAGTGACCCAAAACACATATAGGAACCGAATATCAAAACTCCAAAACTTTCCCCTATTTTCTACCATTTGACTGGACTATAATTTCGCAGCGCTTTCGCGGCTGAACGATTGATCGGGGAGAAAACCTCACGTACATAAAATGTAGGAAATTGTATTCTCCTTCAATTCATAAAGGTTCAACATTTACGAAAAATGGTTAGCTTTCGAGATTGATAAAACTATAGTTTTAGTATAGCAACAATGAGAATTACAATTATATATGTACTTATTAAATGTCGTATTGGGGGTGGAATTTATAAAAATACTTGTTACCCCATTTCATTCTGCATTGAACCTACAGCAAAAAAACTATAATTTTAACCCCCTACCCCTTTTCAGTTTACCCTTTTTACCCTTTTAGGGGTGAAATTTAAAAAACCTTTAAACCCCTTTCTAAAGATTTCAAATATTCATCCATATGCCAAAAAAGAATGCTCTAATTCAACAAACATAAGAGATATAATGGGTTTTATAATTCACCCTAAATGCATATTCGCGTCTTTAAGGGTTGATTAGGGCAAGATCCTAACATTTCGAAAAATTCCTTTTAACGCATTTTATTGTAAAATGGACTCACAGTGAAAAAACATTAATAGTTTGAACCCCTACCCCTTTTCAGTTTTTCCTCATTTTACCCCGTTAGGGGTAAGATTTTCAAATTTCTATAAACCCCTTTCGAAATATTTTAAAAATACATCTATATGCCAATAATGAATCTTCTAGCTCAATAAACATAGGAGATACAAAGGGTTCTATAATTCACCCCGATTTAGATTTGCATCTTTAGGGGTTGGAGTAGGGCAAAAACCAGAAATGGGTTTCTAGGTATTTGCATTGACAATCTTTGCAAGTAAATACCAAATCGGTATCTCATCGGGCCTAAGAGATATTGAGAAATTCGTGGAAACAGATTTTATCCCTTTCCCCCCTTAGGAGTCTAATTTCAAAAACATCCTTCTTAGCTCTACCTTGAGTACCAAATTGAACCTTCCACTCAAATTTCAAGCTTCTAGTACAAGTGGTTACGACTCTGCTTTGATTAGTCAGGGTTATGACTTTCGTTTATATCGTCTGTTAAAAAAAAAAACTTATTTAGGGTAGGCCTTGGAAATAGAGATAGAAAATCTAGTCATGTCTTAACTTTAGTCTGTAGGTGAATGTCAGATTGCATATTGTTTATGAAAACATCTGTCACTGTGACCGGTAAAAGTTTACACTGCATTAAGTTTACGTCTATCAAGCGAAAATGAAAATAAAATGGCATGTTCACAACAACGAGTGTAATAATCATAACGGCCAACAAAAATTGTTTTTGTTAAGTGTTTTGTATATTTTTAGGAAAATAATTCAAGGTCAAGATTTAATTTAGTTCTCTTTGACTTGGTAGTTTATTTGCATCAATGTATATATCTCAAGTTACGTCAAATTTCAATTTGATCATGGCATGCTGCGAATGAGTTCTTTTTGAAACTCACGATATATATATATATATATATATATATATATATATATATATATATATATATATATATATATTAGCAAGATGCCCGTTCTTCGTACGGACTAAAAAATGTTTTTTTTTCTTCTAAATTAATCTTGGAGTCCCCCTCCCCCCTCGTTTAATACGCTAAACTAACAAGGGCTGCAAACAATATTATAGGCAAAAGTGAAACATTATTCTTCCGAAAAAAGTTCTCCTTCACTCTTTTATCCTTTACGTACCACCTGAAATGTGTATGTAATTGTCATTCTAAGCCTGTAGAAAAGAAATATTCGCCATGGTTTAACAAAGATATAGTCAAAAAGATAAAAATCAAATCGCGGTATCACAAGTTATGGAAAAGGTTTCGCCAGCAAAGTTATTATTTAAACTTTAAAAAATTCAGGACTCTAATTAAACGAGATATTGATATTGCCTATCGTAACTATCTAAGTAAAATTTAACAAAAGATAAATAGTGATCCGTTTGTTTTTTGGTCTTTTCTAAAAAACAATAAAAGAAAGTAACGTATTAAATGCTCCTTTGCTAAAATACAATGGAAATTTGCTAAAAACATCGACGGAATCGGCTGAAGCATTTGCAGAAAATTTTAGATCAGTATATGCAAAGACGCAACCTAATCTAGATTTTCCATTATCGGAACAGCCGGTGGGTTCCTTGGATACATTGGGCATTGATACAATCTCTTTAGAAGAAATGTATACAGCTATTAAGAAGCTAAAGCCTAAGAGGTCGGTTGGCGTAGATCAAATACCTTCATTTATAAACGTAATAAAGGCATGCTCAGATAGTTTAGCTTATTCGTTGCTAATAATGTTTAATTTAATAACAAAAACATGCTATTATCCTAATTTATTTAAAACAACTAAAGTGTGTCCTATATTTAAAACAGGTGACAAATCAGATATTAAGAACTACAAATCAGTTTCTTTAATTGGTTCATGTTCCAACGTATTTGAGATTATAATACACAACAGAATTTTTGAACATGTAAAATCAGAGATAATACCACAACAACATGGATTGACGCCAAACAGATCTACGGAAACTAATTTATTACTATTCACTCAAAACGTATCAGAAGGTATGAACGACAATATGCAAACTGATGTCATATGCACCGATTGCGACAAAGCGTTTGACAAAGTATTTCACGCTTTGTTATTTAAGAAAAATTCAAACAAATGGTTTCTCCTTAAAACTTATTCAACTGTTCAGATCTTCTTTAAGTAATAGAAATCAATATGTGGTATTTGGTAATTCTAACTCGGAGAGTACGTTGTTATTTTGCTATTTTTAATTTTCATAAACGATTTTCCAAAATGTATTATTCATTCTGAATGCTTGATGTTCGCGGACAACCTTAAACTGTGGAAGTCAATTAAATCAACAAATGATAGTGAGGAATTAAATAGTGATTTGAACAGGTTAGTGGAATGGACATTTGAAAACGAATTGCCTCTAAACATCAGCAAATGCTTTGTTTTAACGTATACTAGGAGACTCCAACCAATTGTTTTTAACTATACAGGGTGTTACAAAAATATTGGGCTGGCTATACATAGACGGTTTCTACAACTAAAAATAAGCAAAAAAGTTTATATAAACATATGTCCTAAAATGGTTCGTTGAGGATCTTCAACGTAGAGGGGAAGATGGATGCCAGCAAATTCGAAGTACACCAGGAATTTTTGAGCGCGTGAGGCAGTCCATGATACGACGAGCTCAGCAGTGTGTTGCTGCCCGTGGAGGTCATTTTGAACATTTGTTATGATTTACATTAAAAACTCCCGTTTTCTGTAACCTTTTTTAAATAAAAAAATGAAAAACTTCAAGTGGCTGTAATTCAGTAACGAACCATTTTAGGACATATGTTTATATAAACTGTTTTGCTTATTTTTAGTTGTAGAAACCGTCTATGTATAGCCAGCCCAACATTTTTGTAACACCCTGTATAATGACCGGTGTAAACCTAAACAGAAGGCATGAGACAATGGATTTACGATAACTGTTTGACAATAAAATGAGTTTTCAAAAACATATCTCCAGAATGAAAAATAAAGCTAGCAGAATGTTAGGTTTTATAATACGAAACTCGAAGGGATTCCGTAACATTAACACTTTAATAAAACTTTATAATTGCTGCATTCGTTCTATCATGGAATATGCTTCTTTAGTGTGGACACCGGCATATGCTTGCTACATAGATGAAATCGAGAGTATCCAAAACCGGTTTTTAGAAATACTAAGTTTTAGAATAACTAGATTTTATCCTTTTTTGACATCTTACACCTCATTATTATGTCGATATAATATATTGTCTCTAGAAAAAAGAAGATTTATTAAGTCGGTAACGTTTATCACAAAGAGCATTGACATGAAAATAGATGGCAATTTAGATTTTATTGAAATGTTTAGCTTTGTTGTGTTTAGAACTGGCAGCAGAAATAATATATTGTTTTATCTGCCGTTTTCCAGAACCAATATTCTGATGCATTCGCCATTGCACTAATTAGCGCGACATGCCAACGCAGTATATGAACATATTGATTTGTTTTCGTCTAGCCCTAGTTTCAAAAGCTATTTTAAAAAATGTTAAACAATTATCAAGGATGGCCATTTAGAACCATTCTTTAGAAGTTAATTCTTATGACTGGTTTCATGCATTTATTTTTTAGTTATTTGTTCATTACATTAATGTTTAGTTTGATAATAATTTTGTTTCATTTTATTTTAATTTCTAGTTATGCTTTTCTTTATGCATTTGTTGTTATTAGTTTTACTTTATAATATTATGTTTTTAATTTTAATTCCTTCTCTGTAATTGGGTGAATACCTCTTTGAGAGGAATTAAATATACAAGTAGATAAATAAATTATACAGCAATATAAACATAAATAACACTATATCTCTGCTTAGGGATATCCTTTAGCGGAGTCCCAACCAAACTTTTGCGCCATGTTTTTCTCAAATTTGTACTTTATTGTACATTTAACAACTTTGGCAGATTATAAATGACAGGTAATAGCAAGAGCATAGAAACAAATCAGTGGTTTGACTTGGATAGTAGTTAAGTTACCCATACACCCGGAAAGGGCTCTGTCAAAAATGTATAAAACCCAAAATGGAACGGCCATGTACACCCGTCGGCGTGGCAGAATGAAGCTGACAATGAAAAATATAACCATTTTTTGAAATTTAACCGTGGTTTGTTGCGTGGCTAAATGTAACATATTATGCAAGACATGCGCTAACACAATTTTTCAAAGTCTTCTTGACCCATTTTTATAGACACACTTATATTCAATCATAAACAGAACGGCAAGTTTGACAGTAAACAAAAACTTAATAGGTTACATCACAATTTTATTAGCTCCCACAGGCACCACGTTCAAAATTACGAAAATATAAATTATTTTTATATGATATATTATACAACTAATTAACAAAATTAATATGCTTACATCAATAAAAGCACAATATATAAAGTTTCTCATAATTTGACAGCCGCATCGCTACAACCACTTGAATCTGAAAGTGTCTATGACTATAGGTTCGATATCCAACTTTAAAAAATAAATTTCAGGGCGCTGCGCTGTACTCCATTTACGAGTTTAGCCTGAGACTGGTCGGGTCAGGGCCTCGGATGATCGCTTTCTAAACGGCGTATTTTATCTTACTAATCAAATATTACAGCGTTAATCTTTATAAATTACTTATTACTAATTTGTTTATTCCATTTTCTCTATTGAAACAGTTTGCATGCAATTGTTTAAAATCAGCGTTTTACAAATTTGACCTACACATTCGTTGCAACAACAATTAAGCATTATTAAATATTGCTATCAGATGATCGATTCCCTCGTTGCTGCTTTGTTACTCGTGGATCATTCTTAACAGCATCCATATAAGACGGAGGAAAATCTTTAGTAGAATACGATTTAGTTCCAGAAAGATGTGACGTCGCGTTTGGAGATGTTACGTATCGAGATTCTAAAAAAGAAGTGTAAAAGGTTATTAAAATATTTCAAATATTTTCCTGATTGAACTTATTGGCTTGGAAAAAGTTATAATAGACTATTATATAAACCTAGTAGTGTTGATTCTGGTGGATATGGTGAAACTGCTGGAGGGTTGCCATTTCTGTATTCAGATGGTGGTAATAACATTGAAGCTGGCAGAGGCTGAAAGTGATTCTGCATGGGTGCACTGACATTAGTCACATTTCCCGAATCTGTAATGTATGCTATAATGTTATTATTATTATTAAGAAATTAGTTTCACTTAAAATAATAAAATAAGCATCTTTACAATAAATGTTGAGTTTTTAACTGTGTACTTAAGGGTAGCTGAAACTAGAACAGATAGAGAACCGACTAAATTAGATCGAACTTTTCTTAACTTTCGTATAAAAGTTCACGGGATACTACATTTTTACAAATAATTAAATTTCTTTGGTGTCTAACTTTTATTATTTCCTTTATTATTCAACAGCAGTAGAAGGGGAAGTAGTAATAATAAAGCAAAATAGAGACAACTTAAGAATGTTATAAGAAACAACACGCAATGCCCCATCCGGGTTACTGGAAGATGAAATATATAAAATGCAAACAGGAAAAACAAAAAGCGTATATCAATCAATGCAGTAAGTTAAAAGGGATTATAATACGCAAAACAGTGGCGGCTCGTGATAATTGTACTTGGGGGAACTTACTTTTTAACAATTATTAAGCAAAAAATAATGACTTACATTCGGTCGATGTTTTAATTCAAATATAGCAATGATTTTTAATTTTAATAATAATCCAAAAGGGATATGCACAGAACAAAAAGTATTCAAAACTCAACATAAAATGTACGTAACTGTTAGAAAACGACACAAGACCATTTATTTAATAATGGAAAAATAGGGCATGCATCAGATCCACAAATTATTTTTTTCTTGTAAATGACAGGCTCCAACTGCAATCGATATTATGTCTAAACACGATCCGCAGGAATGCAAGAACGTCCGTTGCCCACTGGCATTCTTTTCAATACCAAAGACACATTTAGCACATTTGTTATATAGACGCGTCGCCTAGGTTTATAGTACGAGCACCGATCACGTGATTTTGAACTTGTATGTTATTTTACCGAAATTCAAATTTTTAGGGCAGGTTACATATAGAATCATACATCGCGACCGGGGTGCCCAAGTACCGCTAATTAGAGGTCTTAAATATTTTTTAAACAACTTACTTGATTTGTATGCGAAGTAAATCAAGCGCCATCTGAAAGAACTTGAAGAAAATAGATTTCTCAGTCTGCCGCAACCTCCTAGCAGCCACGTGCAATTTTTTTGTAGCACGATAAATGGAAGCCGTAGTTTTGTACTGACTCGATTGTCAGCTGAATTCCGCCGTACTTGAAGTCTTTTTTATGACGATACAGTAACATTAACAAGCACTTTTCCAAATACTCTTTGTTCAATTCACGCACTGTTTCATCAGTGTCACACAGAAAATACTTTCTCATTTTTGAAAAATGTTTACGTGGCGTGTTGTCGACGCGTCATACACACTATTGACGCAGGCGCATTTGTCCCAAAACTGGTCGCACCTGCCACGCCTACGTTCTTGTCTACTGGACCCAGCAGCACGAATTATATTAAGATCCAGTGTCAACTTGCCTTATCTTTGCAGCCTCAACTTCCTGCTGATTAGATTAAGAATTTCAGCTTGAGAAATATCCACTTCGCACCTAATGCATTGTAATTAGTTTAGTTCTGCTTGTATTACTCGCAGAAACTCCTGTAGTTTAAAATAAGTTTCTAAAGTTTAAATAAAAAGTTTAAAAAAATTGTTTAAGCCTTTTGCGACACGAAACTGGCGCAGTCGGTAGGATACACAAAGGCCACTAACATTTTTCGAAAATTAAAAATCAAAGTGCACCTTGGCTTTTTAGTCTTTGTGTATCCTGAAGATCTACCACCCCATTGTTTTCATCGAGGTCCAGGTCTCCACGGAACAAGCATCGTCCACAGGATTTCTGTGAAGCAGAAGCCACAACCCTAGGACCAACCCTTGCTGATCTTTGCGTGGGACAGCCACCGCCCCGGAGAAGCATCGCATCAATTGACTATCGAAGTCACCCCAGCATGCTAATGTAAGCAATTTAAATAGTTTTAGAGTGAAATTTAAACCAACTATTTAAAACTAATACTTACTAACCTAATATTAAGTTATAGTTTGTAAGTGCATTTGATTATCAAATTGAATCAACTATCTCGATATCGATAAACGATATGAGCCATTGCTTTATTTCATAATCAATTATTGCAATTTAGCCATTAGGATCAAGCAAAGCTCGGTAAGCCAGTCTACTCAGTGTAAACGCTAAGTTTACTTAATTCCTGAGTATATTCACGCTTTGTGTGTAGAAACCCTGATTTAGGCTCCTTCTAATACTTAATAACATTCACATAAGTTAAAGTGCAAATAACCTAATAAATATAGAAAATATCGATCAACAACTTTTAGAGTTAAATTTTATTTAACAAGAAATTCAAATCCCAAACATGGCACTATTTCCTGCAGGATTTAGTGTTCGTATGATTTCAGACATACCGACATACGATGGCAACCCCGCCACCCTTTCGGAGTTTATTAGATCAGCAGAACTCATAACACGTCAATTTTTGGTGCCACAACAGCCCGAAGTTTATGGAAATAAATCACTATTCTTATTTGCTGTTGAGGAATCCGAGGTAGAAGATATTATAAAGGCACTAAAAAAGTCAAAATCATTAGACCTATATAATCAATCGGTTTGTATGTACAAAGAAAATGTTTTATGTTTATCTGCCCCGATAGCTCATATTGCAAACATCATATTAAAGACGGGCATATTTCCTAATAAATTGAAACAGGCCAAAATTATACCTTTATATAAATCGGGTGAAATTAATGATAGATCAAATTATAGACCCATTGCACTTCTCCCCATTTTGGCCAAAATTATAGAATAAATTATTGCAGTTCAAATTCTAAATTTCTTTGAAACCAACCATATTTTTACAGACAGACAGTTTGGGTTCAGAAAAGGAAGGGACACGTCGGGAGCCGTGCTGAATCTCATTAATTATATAACAGAATCATTGGAAAATAAAAAATCTTCTTTTGCACTATTTCTTGATTTAAGCAAGGCGCTCGACTGTGTCTCAAAAAGCATTTTACTCGATAAACTGGAGTATTACGGTTGCAGGGGAGTAACTCTAAAACTAATGTCATCCTACTTATCTGACAGATCTCAATGTGTATTTTGCAAAGGTCAGTATAGCCAGATGTCTTCAATTCAACATGGTGTCCCACAAGGAAGTGTATTGGGGCCGTTACTATTTTTAATGTATGTTAACGATTTGCCTAATGCCATCCCAGTTTTCACAACTTTATTTGCAGACGATACGACCTTTGCAAACCACGTAGAAGATGAAACTCGAGTCAATCAGTTGCAAACCAACATTATCAACCAAGCCTCAGATTGGTTCCAGACAAATAAGCTTTATTTAAACCAAAATAAAACTACCACTTTACTATTTTCAAATAAACAGGCACATATTTATGTGACAAAATAAAATTCAATCAATTTTGTCAAACGCCCCGAGCCATCGTAAAAGTGCACAATTATTTTCATACCACTGATATAAATACTCTCGCTTTCAAAACCCGATAATACACATAATGTCCAAATTAATAATGTCAAATTAACGTCACAGTCTCGCCACCAAATATTAGATGAAAATCTGCGTAAGATCAATACGTCACATTTAAATCAGGCCCAAGCTCTTAAAAACCTCTGCTACCAATTTCAAGATATTTTTCATTCACCTAAATTTCCCCTCATATTTACGAATCTAACAAAACACCATATTAGAACCAAAACTAACATAACAATTTATTCAAAAAATTACCGCTACCCTCAAGTACATCGAGAGGAAGTCAAAACTCAAATTGATCAAATGTTAAAGGACAACATAATTGAATACTCTGAGAGCCCTTACAACGCCCCTATTTGGATTGTTCCAAAAAGAATGGATAATTCCGGGAACAAAAATACAGGATTGTCACAGACTATCGAAGACAAATATCCACTAACGCTTATAGAAACGGTTCTGGATAATGTTGGTAAAGCGGAATACTTTTTCACCCTCGACTTGGCTTCTGGCTTTCACCAGATAGACATCGTGGAGGAGGGCAGAGAAAAGACTGCATTCTCAACAGAGGAGGGCCATTTTCAATTCAAACGAATGCCGTTTGGACTGAAAAACGCTGCGGCTTCTTTCCAACGTTTGATTAATCAGGCATTAATTGGTTTATTGGTTTAACACCCACTTAGTGTATGGTCTACTTAGACGATTTAATTATTTATTCTGTCTCCCTACAAGAACATCTTGTAAAGTTGAAATATGTCTTTGAGAGGTGTCCAAAAGCAAATCTAAAAGTACAACTAGAAAAATCCGAATTTATGAAACCCTCAATAGCATACTTAGGACACATTCTCACCAAAGATGGTATCAAGACAAATCCTGACAAAATTAAGCCCATTCCTAAATCTTCTTTTGCAAAAACGTGGACAGAGATTAAATCTTTTTTTGGCTTTTTAGGTTATTACCAAAAATTGATAAAAAATGATGCCAAAATAACCAAATTCTTAACCGCCTGTTTGAAAAAAGATGCTAAAATTGTAATATTTGGCCCTTATTTTATTAAAGTTGCTTTAATTTATGTTATGCATCGGATTTACTCTAGTCGAAGAATGGTTCCTTTCAGCTCAAACATGGGATAGACCAATTATAACACCAGCTAACATTCTGAATTCAATATAGCTTGTATAACTATGTACGTACATTAAAAAATATTTAAAATGTATATCATGCAAAACACAAAGTTGTTAAAAAGGATTGCTTAAGATGTTGAACGGATCTGCAACCCAAGTCACGTGAGAGTGTCGCAAACTCGCTGGATGCGCTCCGCTAGGACGGGCGTCGCATCTTCGGGTGATGACGTGAAGTAGGTCCAAACGCACGCTTGAAGCTCCCGCACGTTGATTCTACTGGAGTCGGTGGTAGGTCGTTTGCGGCAGTAGTGATAAGCAATTGTTGACAACAATGGCTGCTGCATATATTTCGGATTAAAAGTGCAGCTCTGTAGGTTACCTGTGTGTAGCGGTTTGCTTAAACACGGCTGGGAGGACGGTGGACGAACCCGGCTTCCGCCGAAGAAATTTGTTGGTGGCTGAGGCTCGAATTTCGACGCAGCGGTGACCTCGGAGTTCCCTCGTCGTTGAAACGGCGGAGCGAAGCAACTGGGATGTCTTCAGGTACGGGCTTCCCGGATACAGGAAGCTGGCCTTGCAGGTGAGCACGTTATCTCAAGATCTTCCGGTGTCGATTACTGGTAGACTGCTGCAGTGGTAGAAAATCTCGGAATACTTTAACGCTAACAAAATATGAGTTTGTTGAAACGCGGCCTTCGGAAATGTAATTGAAATTTAATCTCTAACTTCGAGCGATTGCGGACACAAGAGTAGCGATGATTTGGTTTGGCGGATTACGGGAAATTTAACTTACAAGTACCGCGGTTTCGGTTTACAATTAACGGCGATCTGGTTATGCAGGGTGCAGGTAAAATTAATTTGCTGAGGCTGCGGTCTCAGCTTGCAATTAATGACGGTCGAGTTTAGGAAGGTTTTGTAATTCGCTGGATCGTCCTCATAGGCTGGCAGTCAAGCGCTGTCAGCTCTTTAAGGGCGCTTATAAATAAATTCACATTGGTTAGACAGTCAGCTCTGTCAGGGCAGAATGAATTCGCTACAAAGCAAGGCAGGAAAAGATTTCAGAAGGGATCTCTGGTGATAATCTCTTCGGGAGCTACCACATGCTCCTTTTATACGCTCCGCGGCTTCTTATCTGCGTACGGGCTCCCTACTCCATCGGTGGGGGCAAACACTCTTGTGTATCATTTGAACCGTCCGCGCATCCGCTGCTGCCTTCGGTTATCGCCTTTTGACGCGGCGTCGAGATGCAATGACTTCTGAATATATGTTATGTATTCTTTGAATTTAAATTCATGAGCGAAACGTTACAAAATTATCCACCATCAAAATTTCATTAAGCAGTTTGAACATTTAAAAGTTTTATTAACAAATCAACCGATATTAGTATATCCAGACTTTAACAAACAATTTAAATTAACTACAGATGCTAGTAAGTTTGCAATAGGCGCAGTACTATCGCAACAGGACAAGCATATAAGCAATGCATCTCGTACCTTAAATGCAGCCAAAATTAATTATTCAACTATAGAAAGAGAACTCTTGCCATCGTCTGAGCATGCAATCACTTCAAACCCTACCTATACGGAGTAAACTTTGCTATTTACAGACCATCAACCGCTGATATGGTTACATAAGATAAAGGTACCCAACTCCTTATTGACTCACTAGACTAGAGCATCAAGCTCGAAGAGTTCAACTTCACCATAAAATATTTGCCTGGAAAGACGAATAAAGTAGCCGATGCTCTTTCCAGAGTAACTATAAACCCCTTATCGGTCGATAGACTTAATACACCCGAACCCACTTTTGACGATAATGTTAGTATCGCAGCAAATAGGCCAGATTCACCTGACCTATTCGATTTTATGATACCAATAATTAAACCACCTTCGAAACCAAAAGTTAAAGTTCTGTCGGACATAATAATTAACAAAAAGGCGAGAAACCGACACCTGCACCTGGTGTCATCAATAATGACAACGATAACAATTCTCTAACGGATACAATCCATTCACAACAATCTTCCATAGCTGTGATAGACATCGACCTTTACGAGTACAAAGATATAAAGTAACAAACGACTTCCGGGATTGGACCGTGTCATGATTGAGATCGAAGAACTCAACGTTTCGCCCACTTTCGTAAGGGGCTTCATCAGGAGGAAAAAAGCAAAAGAGCACGGTAAATCAACGTGTTAACCACGCCAGAGGCGAAACTCTTTGCAAAGGGAAGGGACAGAAGAGCACGGTAACTCAACGTGTTAACCACGTCAGAGGCGAAACTCGACTGACTATCGGAAGAAGAAAAGGTACATCATTACCTGGCCCCTCTTCTTAACTTCAACCCTTGGCGACGTTACAATTACCGACCTCTCCGAAAATCCTGGACTTTACCCTAACATATGTTAGAACCATTTATCTAAATCCTAGCAGTTGCACGATTCACGCAAGTTAAAATCCGTAATTCAGTAATGTACTCAATATTTATATCCATACGAAAGTTATTTCCGATTTATTTAAGCCAAATCTTTAGCTTGGTAATGTTACCAAACCTTGACCTGCTGCAAGCAGTGCAGTTTCTTTGTTCGTTAAATTCTTAGTAAGTCCACTTGACAAGGCACCTTTGTTCGGCCGTCGCATTCTGCATGTGTGATGTCATTCTTGACGCCGGTCGGTCGGCTGTGATTTATATGTGGTTCCCCGTTGTAACCGAAATTTAGCTAGATATGACATCAGTGAGTTGGAATTTTCCGCAGCTTTGGGCGAAGTGTTGAGTCACTATTTCATTAGCGCAACGCCTTTCCCATGTTTTTGCATAAGCAAAAGAGAGAACACAGCTTAAGTAGCGCAAGTAGCGCGTGCGCCTTGCATTCTGTTCGAGAATCGTCTCACGGAAAAATAAAGAGTCGGCTCGCAACTTCCGCCTTAAGAGGGTCGAAAACTGTGTCGTTTATTTCCCGACCCGGCAGCGTCGGCTGGGATCGCGCTGTTTCGTTTAACTAACTGTGTAGAATTATCTGTGTACCTTTCGCCAATTTGTGGGCCTATGGAACTGTTTGCTTTTCGTCGATTTTTGGTGCCTTCTGCAGGAGTGCTGCACGCGTCGTGATGGATCGGTCTTGGGGTCGCTGTTCAGCATTTACGCCATCGTGAGCTCTGAATTCCCATGTATCGTAAAGTGGCAACTCCAAGTTATGTCGTAAGACTGATTATCAGTGGGAATATCAGTCATAAGCTTATTTGGGGCACACCGAACTTTCGTTTATCGTTTCAAGATTTGCTCCACCGCTTCGGAGTTCATTGCCCTCGCTAGGGGATGTTAGAACCAGACCGTTTTCGTCAGCAACTTCCCCGTTGCTATTGTGCAACTTCTTCAGGCATCTTCAGGCAGTTTGTTTGGACCAAGGCGCACAGTGCCGCACGCCCAATGAAGTTAGCTGAGCTCCTTCCGGTAACAAATGTAATAGTATATTACATACCGAGGTGAAAAGTGTTTTATTCCTGTCGAGAGATTAAGTAGTTAACCGAGACGCGTAGCGTCGAGGTGAACTTTATCTCGAGACAGAAATGAAACTTTTCACCGTGGTATGTATACTATTTTATTCGCAACCACTTTATTCTAAACAATAATTGGAAACATTATTATATTATGATACGACAGGTTGTGACGCGCATGAATGGACCAAAGAGATTCCCAGTGTCCCCTACCTACTCAGCCGTCGGGAATGGATCGCGCATGAATGGATCAACGAAATTTCCATTGTTTCTACCTACACAGCGGTCGGGAATAGACTCATTTCCAACCGACAATCACTTTTCCGACCGGTTGGAAAGTTACAAGTTGCGAATAGCTTATTTTCCAACTTTTTAAAAGTCAGTAATGATCTTATTACATATATGGTTGCGAATAAAGTAGTTTTATAGTTTATTATGTACAGTGAACGTCCCGTCTAGTGTTGAACAATTCAGCGCATTTGTTGTAACCATGTTATTTGCTGTTGCTATATTTAACGAATTGTCGTCGTATTTCTTTGGTGTTTAACGTAACTTGTGGCAGTTTTGTTTCTAGAGCCACGTTAATGTATTTGCAGTCAATTTTACTGTTTGTAATTAAGTCAATGTGTTACGTAAGCTAAATTAACTAACCTCTTTGATTACTTTTAAATCTTAACTAGTCAATTTCATGTTTATTGTCACCGGCACATTATTTATTTATTTCAATAGAGTTCATTGTCAAGTACTTATGTTTTCACTTGTGTTTATGGTATGTGCCTGCGTTTTATGTGTATTTCAGTTGTAAGAAGGCGTTTAGCAGCTGCTTCATTGAGTTATTGTTGTAAGGTAAGTCGATACTGTACACAACTCGCCAACCAAACTCTGTCAAGCTGATAGTAGAAAGGTCTGCTGACTTCCACATTCACAGTAGGCCTAGCTATTGTTAAAGGATGTCGATGTTGTTCTCCCGAGGTATTCTGAATATGGTGGCGTCCTTTATTTAACATCATTTACCCATTTGTGCCGAAGCATAGCCCTAACTTTTTGATAGTAATAGAACCACGACCTTCTTGCTGAGCATCTAATAGCTGGAGCACCTGGTTACAGCACATCTCGTAACAAGATTGGGGCTGCGTATTCGGTTACTTTGCCGATTATGTCGTAAAGTCGTTTTGTGGGTAACAGGTCTGGCTCTCAAGCTTATGATTTTGTTTTTCACGCTTGAGGGGCTAATCGTTATGTCATTAACGCGTTTTCGGGCTGTAACACGTACTTGGACAAACCCTCATCAGAGAAAATGCATGGATGGTTATTAAAAACATCGACTACGACGATGACGTTAACACTTCTATTGCTTTACGCCCAAAAATTTTATCGTTTATAGCTACATTACAATATAAAAATTATATTTTAGAGCATAGAACCTTTAACGTCATAACAGATGTAACGCTTGACCATAATAACCAACTACTACTGCTTAAATCTTATATTGATAAAATAGATAGACTATTAGATCAAATATTCCCCGACATTAAAATCCTTACGAAGAGAGGCCTTGTAGACGGTCTAGGAACCATGTTTAAATTTTTGACAGGCAATCTCGACGCTGAAGATGGTCAAAAATATGAAATATTAATTTCAAAATTACAGAAGTCTACCGACATCAACGCTAAAATTCTAAGCGAACACGCACATATTTTTAACGATACTCTAACAGACGTACAGACCCTAAAACTAAATCAAGAATTATTGTTAAACAATATAAACAAACCTGTCTTTCAAAACAGCGAATTACTACAAACGATTGAGGGCATTTCCACTCCAAACCTATTAAACAAAGCCCTATTTTCTTTGCAACTTTTCTTTAATGCTTGGAGTGAATTGTAAAACCCTCTAACATTTGTCTATCCACAGCAGATGCATATGTCGTTATTAGACAACAAAGATTTAATTAGCAATTTAAAATCGTATCAGACATTCCTTAATAAAAACCAGGATAACTCCCTAGATCTACCATACCCTATCGATTTGCAAAATTTACATTTATACGAAAGCATTATGGTTATCAAGGCTTAGCAGATAAAAAATAGAATAACCTTTATTTTCGAAATACCACTAATATCTAAAAATCAAAATTACCAGTTAGTTGAATTGATACCTTTTCCAGTTTACATTAACCCTACCCGTTATCGCATGATTCTACCGACGTATAACACAATTTTGTTTGGTCCTATCGAATCCTTACCTATTGAGCCATCCTATTGTAAACCTACTAATCCCGGTAACTACTTTTGTGATCAAAGCAACCACTTTCGATTGCCGAACTCAAAACTGTGCGAAACTTAATTGCTGTCTTTTGCAACTAATCACACCTGCCAACCGTACACGTTAGATTTATTAAATTCAAAAACTACGCAAAAAGACTATTCTTCATAGCTAATAACAACTCCACTAGATTACTGGTTAACGTGAAATGCTCCTATCAAAATTATAAGAAACAAGCAAACTGCGCGCTACGCGCACGTGAAATAGGATACGCGAAAGGTCAAGCTCCGAGCCGAGCGCTAAGATAAGAAAAACCAAACCTAAACAAATATAAACATCTGTGAAGCCGGAACGTGAGATTTTATTTTGTGCCACAGACAAACACACATTAAGGAAAATTATATTATAGATATATTGAAAAATCAAACATGTTACATTTAACCCCAAGCTGTTCCGCCTTAATAGAACATAATAGTCTTTTATTTGGTATGAAAATTACCACAAAAGAAAGTAACACTTTGAAACTCGCAAGCATAAATAAACTAGATTCTGATGTGCCAAAACCAATAGAAGTTGGCCCCATTGGAATAAAATGGTAAAAAAAATAGAATATAAGAAAATAGAAGGAACAACATGGAAAAAGCAGAGAAAGTAATAAAAAACATAGAAAATTATGTGCGGTCACCGCACGCCTTTCGTTTACTCCGTCGCTTGCACATACAAATTAATGTTAGTTGACGGTGACAATTAATTTAAAAATATACATATAACGCCAAAATATATGGCACTCCTTCTCTCTAAATTTCGGTAAATAGATAGATCAAGTGGTTGTCTTCATTATTGATACTGGTTTCAGTACGTTTCAGAAGCTTGCGCCAAATTTTTGTGACGCACATAATGTAGAAAGCCAACATATCAAATGTATTACTGTTACTAAGCAGCTCAAAAAATGTAATAATAAATTGCCAGGTAATTTAAGATTTTTCCGTAACACCTACTTGTTATTTGTCAATAACAGAACTGTCAACCTGACTGAAAAGTTTCCCATAATAACCATGGCTGTTATACATTTAACATCCTAGGTCGTTAAGCAATAACAGAACAGTAACATTTTAACATTGACAATACTGAAATGTATAGTTGGTGACACTGAAAGTCTTTGTCAATTTTTTTACCATAGGTGACTCTGATAAGACAAGTTTTTTAACACCTGTTACTAATACTATTTAACTTTTTCATTTAAACTGCTCTAAAATTTAAATTTTTGTAGGCGTTATGAAAAATATTCAACGCCATACGGCCGTTATCGCATTTAACTAACTCGGATAAATTAATTAGCTTCGGCCTGACGGCCTCGGCCACAAATTTATCCTCGTTTGTTAGATTCTTACTAACGGCCTTGTGTCGTGAATAACTATAACAGTAATTTAGATTGTACTGCATTATTTATTTTCTTATGTAACAGGCACGACCTACTTAATTGTGTGACAAGCGTCACTTTATACGGCTTCGTCATAAGTGAAGTTTCGCGATTCTCCGCAGGGCGCTGTATACTCACGAGCGGGAATTTCAAATTACAATGTAACATCAGTTACCATTTTGACTACGATGCAAATATTTGATTAAACTTTCCGCCGTTTCTTAACATTTGGCAATAATAATATAACCCCCTCATGTACATCTTACGTTTGATTTTGTATGGCGTTTTTTTATTAGTTTCCTACTAGTTTTTCATGTATTTTCTTATTTACGTTCACGGTTTAATTTGTTGAATCAGTTATTGGTTTTTTTATTGTTTACGATGTGGTTTGATGTTGTTAAAATGGAAAACGGTTCTGCATGTTATACGTATAACAGGTGTTGTATTGCAACATGCAAATTGCAACTGCATCAGAATTTCTTGTAACCTGGTGTGTTCATTACAGTATTTAAATATTATTGGACATTTTGTTGTATTCTGTGGTAAAGCAGACGTACAGAACATATTTTATGGCGGAATTATTAGTTCGGTGCAAAGGTAAGTAGCAGAGGTCAGATCACCATTTTTCTACGACTCCGTTGATGTTTCATCAAGTTTAGGGACGTCGTGAAGACCTGGAGTTTGGTTATAACCTTTTGCGCCCTCACCCTAATTAATTCTTGACATGCCCTTATTATAATATAGCAAACAACCCCATTTCAGGTGCATCAAACCGCTCTTGTGTCGACTGAAAGCTAACTGAAGCAAATAATTGTGATTTTTTTGCGTTGGTTTTGTTGTTTTAAGGTTGAAAATGTTTAACGAATTGGAAGAGTGACGTTAGTACGGGATTCCAAAAGCGATTTGTGTGACGCTTTGAAGGTGCGCACTTTTCTCCAATTTTTGCAAGTTGTGTGTATTGTAGGTGAATGTTCTTGATGTAATTTTGAAGTTCTCGTCAAGGGCAAACTTTCTGGAGGGGTTGTAAAAATGTAACATTCGAGGGGGTGAAAATATGGGGGTAAAACGATCTTTTGGACAAGAAAGCATTCGGTGCTGTTACATGGCATACCTCTTGAAAGATGCAAATGTGATTTGGGGGTAGTTGGAAAGAGGATGAATCAACCCCCATTGTATTGGGGTTTTGGGGTATGCGATGGACGGGGGCGAAGTTATAGGGGTGTAAAGGTGACGTGCGTTTGTAACAAATCGGATGTTCGCATAAACAGAGGGAAAGAAAAAAACGTCGAATTTTGTTTTTGGCAGTATGTGGATGAAGATGTGGGTTTTCAAGAATTTTGCGGCCCAAGTGGATTTGGGGGAAAAACGTTATAATTATCAGAAAAACCGTAAAATCAATATTTGTGTGAAATTCCGCTGTTTGGAGACTTTCTACTGGTTGATGGTAATTTTCTAATCTGACGTAAATAAACTTCGTGAAAACGTTATTCAAGCATTTCAAGGTCGTTAAATCTAATATCCGTAGTACATAATTGTGTTTAAAAAATAGTCAAGTGTTTAAACATCTTTTGTAATGTTTTATTATAATTTGGTTTAATGTAAAATCTAAATATATTTCAATGAGTTCTGTTTTTAATAAACACATAACTGCAATAAAATATTTCTCTTTATTTCTCCATTTTCAAAACCTTTAAATGGCAACTTCACAACCGATGTTCTTACTTGTCTAAGTAAGAATATGTTTTTTTTTTCAACTTTTCGCTATTAATTTTTGTGGTAGGTATAAGAAATTATACATTTTTGAAAAACGAAAAAGTTCTCTTTTCAAAGGCGTCAGGGCCAACTATGAGATCCATAAAGGAAATTGAAGTTGGCCGTTCTAGCTCAACTACAGTAATAGTTTTCAAATATCATCACTAGATTCCGATTAAAAAAGTTTCTAAACAATATGCAAATTAAATTGGACTTTCTCTTAAAATAGACGAGTTATTTAAACAATCAAAAGTCAAAAATTCATTTTTTTGCTACATCGCCTGAGCTACGTTGAATGTCCAAAGTTTATTTATGGGGCTTGGTACAACTTTACTTGAGGAATATTGCGTCCTATTTAACCAAATCTCTATCTCTCGTAATAAGGGAGATTCCCATGTTGAGAATGAGTCTGTGGACACATTGTATATATACAGTTCAATATAACGGGTTTGTAACACATGTTTTGTTGAATGAATTGGGATTTGCAGATAATAGAAGTTTCATTAAAAATAATATAATGGCCGGTATCGCATTGACGTGCGACGGTGGGTTATGATGATATGAGACTAGACCTGAGGTAATGTGGTGTTCAGAGATTCGGGTTTTTACTGAACATCCAGTTTTACCAATGTACACAGCATTACATGAGCAAAGAATTCTGTAACCTCCTTTTGAAGCCGTGGTGTTTAATTTTTCCTGGGCCAAGGGAAAATTGTGAGATCTTGCTCGAGGGTTTGAATACTGTTTTTGTGTTTGTCATTCGAAGAAACTTTGAACGGTGACTATGTGGATTTAGGGAAGAAAGACTATTGCCCCGAATGAACTGGTTCTTGAAAGTTTGAGCAGTGGATGAAGATGGCGATTGACGGCGGATTGTATATCCTTAGCACGGTAATACTTCTAAGAGCTTTCCGAATATAATTTAATCCAGCGTTGAACAGCACGGTCTACGAGCAAATTGATGATGACAAGTCATCACTATACAGAATGCGGCAGGCTACTGGGACCATTACAAAAGCAAGGAGAATATGCATGTGGCCGTCGTGGTGTTTATCAAACGAACAATCAATGTACGATAGCGGTAGATCGTTAGGATCATTATAAATACAAGGTATATATTCGATTTTTTTTTAAATACAATTACGGCCACACGTAAAGTTCCCTAGCTTTTGCTATGGCCCTAGTGGCCTGCCGCAATCTGTATATAAACGCGTGTTGTAGTTGCTTCTTTGTCTTCGTCTCTGCCTAAATCTCTGTCTGCGCCACGTTTTCAACAGCACCAATCGGGCCCACTTCTTCTCCTATCGACAATACTATCTTATTCCGCCACCACGTCATTTATAACGCAGCGTTAAGCATGTGCACTTATCTGTTCTAGAGCATAAAGCGACGCCTATAATTGGCCTAACGGCTGTTGGCTGAGTACATAATAAAATAAAAAATAAAATAAAATAAAATAAAGCGTCTGCCTACAAATAATATTTCCTATAGGAGCGCGTTACTAAGTGTTTCCCTTCACTGTTTCAACATTATTAGCAAACGTATTTTTACCTAATGTGTATACATAATTGTGAACAGTCTTGAATCTTGATTCCATCAAGCAAAATATGTTTTATTGCAGTGCGCGTTCTTTATTAAAAACATTTAAAAAGTATTCTTCTGTAATTCTTTTAGGTTCACTTCAATTTTTAAAATGCAAACATTATTACTTTAATTAGAAAAAGACCACCTATGTGTTGGGCTTATACCCTAGTTACATTCTAAATTTCGATAGAAGTTGGGATAAGATAGAAGGACTTAAGGCAGTTCACGTGCGATAGTTTGAACCAAAACTTATTCTGACCGTGTGTGTTGAAATCTATGAAAAACTGTATCCGCGTCTTGAAAACTTTTGGTGGTAATTGGGTAATTACCACCACGGTCACACTGACGTAGTTTCTGCTTACGCGGGTTTACGAAAGTAAGGTGTGAGGTTAGGTCAGAAACGGTTGTTACGGCAAAATGAAACGCGTACAACATAAGGGAAGATTTGCAAAGAAAAATGTGGTTGAAAAAAGAAAGAATGCTGTGCATGGTATGAAACGCGCACAAGAAGTAGCTGCAGCCGTTGAAGACAGTAAGTCTGAAGATGAGGTACCTCAAGATGAAGCCGTGTGTGTCGGGCGACGGATTGTTGAGCTGACGGAACTCGGCAAAAACCTGACTTGCTGCAAATGTGCACACGGCCTTTTGTTGAAAGACATTGTTAACGAGAAACGTCTCGGCTTGAATTCAATTCTGCAAATCCGTTGTCAAAATTGTTCAGTCGTGACATGCGTACCTACGGGAAAATTGAGTCGTGGCAGCAAAAAACAACTTTCAGACGTTAACACAAAAGCTGTACCCGGTAAGTTTGATTATTATATTTGTTGCTAGCACATGTTATGCTTCCGCAGAGCATCATCGATTAATCTTTTTTATCTGGATCATTTGCAGAGTGTAAAACTCTCATATCTGGTTTCCAGCTGACTGCAGTGTTGTCGTAGCATTGGAGTCTTTTTTCGTAAAAGATCAATACGATGGTATTAATTATTTTTTACCTACAAAAGTAGGTGATCAAATGCTTCCAAATTTTGCCGAGTCAACTATCAAAAAAATTGTGTTGCCCCTAGAAAAATTTGATTAAAGTGGTATGAAATATATGCTTACTGTGATCGAAAATGTTACTTATTTTCCGAGTTACATAAAGAATACCGTGTATAAGGGCATTTTTTCATTAATTATTTTCTCCGGTTCTAGGTGGTCAATCTCTCCGGAATTTTAACCTTGTATTCAAAAACCGTTTAATTCTACTTAGAAAAAAATCAACTATGTCGTAAGAAAATCGATACCTCGTGATAACTACCTTAATAAAGTTATTTTTATTTTTAAACAGCTAACTAAAGCATAGAGCAAGTTTGTAAAATAGTTATTGAATTCGTTTCTAACATTAATCGAATTAAATATTTGTAAGAGATCAATTTGCATTTAAGGTTACTAAGTTGTTTTGGATACATTTTTTTGAGTTACATATTTTTGCTTTACATATTTGAATAGATTTCGTCGAGAACTTTAAAACGTTATCACGTACAGTCGTACGTACAGCACTCAGGACTGCCGAGATATTGTATTATTTTCTCAACGCCAGGGGGGGGAGGCAAACGAGAGAGAAGCGTGGATAGCACCTATTGCATAATAAGCGAATGAAACTCCATGCTGTTTACGAATATGCTAACACAATTAATGTTTTGCACGTATTTTTAACTATATATCGATTTAAATCCAATTACTTTTGTTATAGACGGTGGGCCCTAAGACGCCTCATACTGCCCGCGCTGTTAGACGTAGTCTTACGTCAAAAAAATTTATAAAGATTTTTTATTAAACTAGCTGAATAGTTTTACTCGGCCGTTGACATTGACATAATATAACAAAACCTTTCTTATCAGTGAACCTGACTGCTCTCTCTGACTGTTAATTTGATGTATCTAAACTACGTTTATCATAATTATTTCGTATGGAATTAGAAATATATAAAGGAAATGAGCAACTCCTCAAATTTGAGGTGGGGTGAAATGTGATTAAAACAAGATGCTATATTTTTATGCCAAAAATATTTCTTTTAATAATATTTTAGGCCCGATGAGATGCGGTTTCGTTTTCTGCTCACAGAAGTTACCCATACATATCTATAAACACTTAATTCAGGATTTTGATCAACCTCTAAAGTTAAGAATCTGGATCCAGGGCGCATTATAGAACCCTTCAAATATCTTGTGGTTGTTAAGTTAAAACATTATTTTGAGCATAGAGGTGATTCTTTAAAAGCTTTGGAAAGTGTTTCAATGTTAAAATTTTACCCCTAAATGAGTAAAAGTAAAAATGGGCAAGGGGTCTCAAAAACCGTATGAATTTGTATGCTTTTCCCACTTTCTACGTAGACACTAGACACCCACTAAGATGGAGTGTCCCGAAATTGCAGCCCCAACGGGTAAAATAGGTTTTTATTGACTGCGGTTTTATCCGCTTGACCGATGACGTTGAAATTTGGTCAATGAGTTCCTTTTACAAATCGAGTCAGGTCATTTACGGTGATTTTTAGAATTCACTCCCCAAAGGGGTTAAATGGGGTATATGTGTTTTTCTAAGATCGACACAAAGCGAGTTAGGTAGGAAGATGAAATTCAGAAATGAATTAGTTTTATAAATCGACTATTTTTTGTTTTATTCTGAATCCATCTCCCAAAGAGGTTAAATACTTTTTTAAAGATCGCCATAATGCGATAATTACTGAACGTTTGAGGTTGAAATTCTGCAAATCAGTTTCTTTTATAAATCGAATTAATCCATTTTGTCAGCTTTTTTGGAATTCACACCCCTAGGTTAAATGGGGGAATGTGTTTTTGTAAAGATCGGTACAAGGCAGGAATTACTGTAGGTAACACGTTTTACTCTCAATGTCATTTTAAACAATCGTAGTCGCAAGATTACGTTGTAAAAATACGAACCATTGATAGACGGTTGATGGACAATTGCAATTCCTTGAAGTTTCACGTTTTATGTTGATTTGGACTATTTTACGCCTTGCGATATTTTAACACTTGGGATTTGTTTTTGGATTGTTGACACTTTGCTTTTGAAATTTGGCATAGCGGAGAATCTTTTGGTGAATGGTGTCGAAATTGCACAAGTTAGGAGGATGCCTGGCGATGGCGGATGTCTCTTCTATTCTATGTATTTTACAGTATTTGGTACACATGTAATAGGGCATGAGATTAGCGCGCGGGTTGTGGACTACGTTATCGTTCGGCGAAGGGGGTCAATAAAATCTGGTCATTTTGGATGTTCACATCTTCTAATATCATTAATCTGATTTTCACTTTCTGATACCTAAGCCTCTGATCGCCATTTGCTAGACCGACTTCTTACCACATACTGACACAAAACGGTAAACATTTTGAAAGCTGTTAAAACCGTGCAAAGCACGAGAACTTTAATAATATTGTATAAAGTAAAAGAATAGCGATATTTGAAAACGTGTTTCAATTACTAACCTTCTCTTTGTGATGCTTGTAGCAGCGTGATATGTTGAAAAACGGCATCTACGTAATGGAAAGTAGATATCAGGTAACACTGCTACTATAAGTAATCGAACCTTAAACTTACTGTTGCGATTTTCAATTCTTCTCTTCTTACAATAACAGATACAAAATAGTCCTATTAGACACAACTTTACAACAACAGCAATTATTAGGATATGCAAATCTGCCATATTATAGTACTTAACTAAAATATGACTGATATACGAATAATCATTACCTACTGTGTAAGAACATCGAGCTGCAACTTTGAAAACCAAGCATCTAACTATTTGATTTTCTAAAAATAACCCAGCATGTATAAATAGATTTTTTATGAAGTTAGTTGTATAAGATTATCGTTAGGCAACCAGAAAGTGATCAAGGTCAATTCGTAATTTAAATTATTGAATGCTGTAAGTGATACGAATGTGGTGTTACAATCCTATTACTTATTTCAGAAATACTCAACTAGAAAGTTATGCAATTAAAGTTTGTTATTACTTTTTCCCACGCCTACATACAAAAGTCGCAGTGTACATCATTCACCCGAGTTAAATTTTAAAGTACCAAAATTTAATAAAAAATATTATAGGTATTTTATTTTAACTCTGAGCAATTCTACATATGTCCTTATACAGGGTGTAGAAATGCTTTACGCACCATAGGGATTTCAATGGTAATTTTTTCATATGATAATATTTGCTTCCCTAATTATTTTAGAGCAAACTTGTAAATAGGTTTTTTGTAGAGCAAACAATTCTGGATCCATTTATGCCAGCATTTTTCTCATTTTAAGTCAGAAAACCTAATAATGAAATAAACTAGAATTATCATTTTTTCAAAAATCAGTGCAAATTGTGAAGTGGCGGTATGCTGGAAGCAGATCAGGTTCAATAAGTGCCATGGTTGCAGCTGCATTTGATAGATGCAAACAAATAAACAGAAAACTAATTTGTTGATGCTTTGAGATGCTTCAATAATTTCAAGGCACCACTGATTTATCTAAAAAAGGCAATTTTATTTCTTTAAATTTTCGGTTTTCCGAAATGTAAAATGACAAATGCTGGCACAAATGGATACAGAATTTTTTTCTCTACAAAAAACTTCCGTACAAGTTTGCTCAAAAATAATTAGGGAAGCAAATATTTTCATATGAAAAAATTACCATTGAAATCCCTATGGTGCGTAAAGCATTTCTACACCCTGTACATATAAAGAATCCTGCATAATATTATTGGTAAACAATCTATTGTTTTTATTAGTGTTCATTGCATCTCTTTTATTTGTGCAATTTCTAATTTGTCGTAATAAAGTCCTGGATTATTTTCGAGGTTGATGAATTTAGGTTGGACTAGTGCAAGTAATATTATTGTGATGATCGCGTATTCGAGGAGCATCTTGTTGAAGCTACGCTTCTGTCGTCTTCGTCTGCAACAAAAGACAGCAGGTCATTTATGTGAATTTTCTTTGTCTGATTTAAATTATTCAGTAATACACAAGTATTTTCGGGGCTGACTTCTTGAATAGTGTAGGGTCCGTCGTATTGATTGTTTTTCTTGTTTCTAATGTGAGTTCTTGCGAATTCTTTTTGTCTCCTGCTTTAAATTGTGGATTGAGAATTGTAATTAGAATTGTAATTGATTCAATAGGATATGCTTGGGCCAGTTTAGAAAATGCGTCAATTATTGTTAAATATGTTAACCGGTCAATTTGAAATGTGTCGACAAATATTTGTTCGAAAGGCTTATCTGCTGTTTCCCTAATATGTACATATTTAATTGGCCTTTGGTCAGGTTCCTGTCGTATTTGGATTTTTTACACGTATATCAT
Source organism: Agriotes lineatus (assembly GCA_940337035.1). NCBI lineage: Eukaryota > Metazoa > Arthropoda > Insecta > Coleoptera > Elateridae > Agriotes > Agriotes lineatus. The sequence goes on along the minus strand of OW679195.1, from coordinate 911,792 downwards.
AAATTAATATAGTCTTGCACGTCCTATTTTAAACTTTTCCGGTAGTATTTTTGCTTCCTCCGTGTAGTTAGTTCCTCAATGGTTTTTCTTTCATGATAATGTTTTTATTAATTTTGTTCCTTCGAGGTCCATTAAGTGTTCAACTCATCATGTACATTTGTAGAAATTTTGCGAATTGGTATTCATAATAATTGCCGTTACGATTTTACAAAGATGTTTATAAAATTGTTGGTTAGGAAAATGACAAAAATACTTCGTTCTTGGTTTGCAATAATGAATTACTAGTTGTTTAATAAAAAAATTTAAATTTTTATTTGGCACTTGCAACGCAATTATTTCGTTTTCTTCTTTTTTCTTGAATTTAGGCGTCAAAGGTATGCCAAAGACATGTTGAAAAATTATTTAATTTTTATGAGTTTCTAGGGAAGAAGCAAAGTTAATATTCAGTCTATAGCAGAGGAAAGGTGGATTGAATATTATAGGAAACTATTTAAAGAAGACCACGAAAAACTGAAGATGAGATAACATATACCACAGTAAATGAAGAACAGATAGATATCATAACACCTGAAGAAGTAAAGAAGACCGTCAAGGCGTTTAAAAATGGTAAAGCGCTGGGACCAGGTGGAATCTGTATGGAATTGTTAAAAAATGCTCCAGAACAACTGTACGAAAAGTTATCCAAACTGTTCAATATGTGCCTAAATGGTTGTCCACTTCCTGATGATTGGAAAAAGGGATATGTTACAAACCTTCATAAAAAGGGAAGTAAAGAAGAATGTTCAAACTACAGAGCTATCACAGTGTTAAGTTCAATTGGAAGAGTAGAAGCAAAAATCTTAAAACCACGTATAGAAGAAGAGTTAAAGGAAGATGAAGATCAAAATGGATTTAGAGCGGGTAGATCTTGTGTAGATAATACCTTTACGTTGCGTCAACTCGTAGACAAGAGACTTGCATGTGGCCTGCAAACCCATTTGGTGTTCATCGATATAAGTAAGGCATATGATAGTGTACCCCAAAAGAAAATGTGGAAAGCAATGCAAACTGAAAACATACCGACAACATACATAAATGCTGTAAGAGCTTTATATACCGACATGCGATGCCAAATAAAGACAGGGGCAAAGATATCAAAACAGTCTTTCGTCGTCACCAAAGGTTTGAGACAAGGGTGCTGTTTAGCGCCGACATTATTTAAGATATATATAAAACAGGCGTTGGCAAATTGGAAAAGGCATTGTAGAAATATGGGGATAGAAGTGGATGATGACTTTATTCACACATTGCATTACGCAGATGATCAGGTTATCTGTGCAGAGGATGACATTGACATAAGCTATATGTTTACAAAGTTAAAGCAAGAATATGACAAATGGGGGCTTCAGATCAACATCGACAAGACACAATATATGGTAGTAGGTGGTAAAGGTGAAGATTTGGTTTTGGAGGATAGCACACTAAAATGCGTGGAAAAGTATACGTACCTAGGCACAAATTTTACAAATCTAGGAGGAAGCGAAGATGAAATAAAGAGGAGAATAAACTTAACGAGGACGGCTGTTAGGCAGCTGCACCCCATAATATGGGGAAACAAATTATCAGTAAAAACAAAAAAACAAATATACAACACAATTGTCCAAAGTATTGCTACATATAATTCAGAGGTATGGGAAGTAACAAAAAGACAAGCTAAAACTATTAGCGCTACTGAAATGGAATACTGGAGACGCAGCTGTAATTTAACAAAGATGGACCGGATTCCAAATGTCGAGATTAGAAGAAGGATGGAAGTGGAGGAAACCTTGGTAGAGACAATAGAACGAAAAAGACTGAAATGGTATGGTCACTTAAAGAGAATGCCGGATGAAAGGTGGCCCGAGAAGATGCTGGAATGGATTCCAAACCGAAGAAGGAAACGTGGGCGACCAAAAACAACATGGATGCAAGGCGTGACAGAAGCTATGGAAAGTAGAGGATTACATGAAGAAGACTGGCAAGACCGAGCTATATGGAAAAGGGCATGCGAGAAACGTCAACAATGATGTATTGAATAATTTTATGTAGAATTATTTACTTGCATATATATATATATATAAAGATAGTCCCTCTCACAGCTTGTGTGGTTACATACACAGTAAAATGTTATTTCTTGACTGGGATAGGGTTTGGAAAAACTCCAATCTCAGTGCTACGCACAGGTACCAAGCTTTAATGGTTAGATTGAATTAAAACCACTTGTATGTTTCGCCTGACGTTTCGTTTTTTATTCAAAACATTATCAAAAGCTATGGACAAAAATTTTACAATAAGTAACGTTGTTATAAAAGTTATTGAAAGTGACAGTCTTACCTAACACCTTGTGGACCAAAACACATGTTTTATTAAAAGCATGTGAAGATATTCAAATTTGAACAAATTCATAAACAGGGGCAGTAGGCCACCAAGATTACAGACCTGGGCTGCACATGATATAAATACACTTAGTCATACATCTAGTCAGTAACACATTAAAAATTACTAGCACATTTAAAATTTGATTTACAATAATTTTATTAGCTATTTGGCCAACATGGCCGTCAAATTTGGATAAAATCGTGGTATTATTTCTAATCAAACAGCGACAGGTGTCAGAACAAATTGTTAGAACCGCGCATGCGCGGAGCGCAAGGCGTCCAAATATTACGAGGGACGTTCAAAATGGAATTGACCAATTAGCTTGTACAATGCAATCTAACATAAGACTAGTCAAAAAACGACGACAAGGGCTATGTCTGAAGGTTCTAAAAGGTGGAAACTACAAAAAGAGTCCTAATTGAGCACCCAAAGTTGTAAGTCTACCATGGGAAAAAAGACAAATGAGAAGAAATGGAGGAGAAAAGACCCTAATTAGATCTAAATATAACTAAATTTATTGTGGGACCGTATTGAGTTTATTAAAAATTTCATTATTAAAGAATTAGTAATAGAAATGTGGTAGTAAAAAGAAAATATTATAAGATAAAAGTAACTACCCATTGGGCTTTCTCGGTTGGAGAAATTCTAAGGAGAAATCATTGTTGGACATGGCTAACAAAAGGTGGTATGAGACACTAAGATGATCAATGTCAGTATTTGAATTTAAGGTATTATTTGTACCAAAAATGTGGCACATTTCGATGAAAGTGCGGTGACTAGAATTTGGTTCAATAGTAATAATTTTTGTATTTTCAAAATCCATACAATGACCAGTGCTGTTGACATGTCCAGCAAGAGCGCAGGCTTTGGGTTTAAGACGAGAGTCGCTTTTATGCTGAATAATTCTTGATTTCAACCTCTGAGAAGTTTGACCAATATACGTAGAAGGACAACCACTACAGTTTATCTGATAGACGGCATTAGGGGTTAGGAGAGCTGGAGTTTTATCCTTTAATTTTGAGAAACAATCTTTATGATATGATGGTGTTTGTCCGCGATGATAATATGATCGAACTTACGAAAAACCTGTTTAATTATATGAGAAAGTCCTTGGACGTAAATAAGACTTTTGTAAAGTGGAGGTTTATCATTTATATTATTATCAGAATTTTCTGGTGGAATGATCCTGCCCTTGGGGGTGGAGTATAAGATAGAATTTAATAAAGAAATAGGATAATTATTTAATTTGAGAGTATTAACTAATTTATTGAGATTAACTGCGTGAAAATCCGGATGCGAGATCGTTAAGATTCTGTGCTTGAGCCCTTTCACAACATTCAACTTATGTCGAATGTTGTGTATAGAATGGAAATTCAGATAACGGCCAGAACTGGTTGGTTAACATACCAATCCAGTTTAATAGTGTTGGAATCCGTTCTGATGACCAGGGTGTCCAGAAAGGGGACAGACCTATCCTTCTCTCTTTCCACTGTGAATTGGATGTGAGGGTTGAAACCATTGAAAACACTCAGCACATTGGCAACGTCGTCGACCGGTACTGCACAAACCAGATCATCAACATACTGGTAAAGAAACGGAAATTGAAAAGCCAGCTTGGGGATGCTTTCCTTTATGATGGTATTGACTATGATTTCGGCCAAAATGGGGGAAAGAGTTGAGCCCATTGGGGATCCAAAGATTTGTTTATAAAATTATTATTGAAGGAAAAATATGTTGAGTCAAAGATGAATTTGAGAAGGTTAATAAACTGTGATTTGGGTATACTAGTTAGTGGTTCTATTAAGTTCCAATTGGTTTCAACAACCTGTATAACCAAATCTACAGGGATATTGGTAAAAAGAGAGACCACATCTAGAGAAATAATCTCATAATCAGGTGGTAATTGAAAATTATTAATTTTTTCGCTGAAGGCGAAACTATCTTTGATACGAAAACTATTATATTCATTAAAGGCTTTCCCTAAGATCGCTGCCAGATATTTGGACAGTTTTCTATCTGGAGATTGTGTCGAGGACACAATGGGTCGACAAGGTGTGTCGGGTTTGTGTATTTTGGGTAAACCATACAATTTAGGAGAAACCGAATTATGACAAATTAAGCGTTTATATGTGGGGTTATCTATGTAATTATTATTATGCAAATCTCTGATTAACTTATTATTCCTAGTCTCAATAGACGTTGTGGGATCCTTTTTTAAGGGTTGATAAACCTGGTTATCTTGCAAAAGGGTCTGCATTTTGGAGATGTAATCATCACGCTCTAAGGCTGCACTAATTCTGAGCCGTATACCACCAGTGGACCTGACACTCCACGAGATAGCCGACAAATGGGAATTACTAAAAGCAGGACACAGGCCTCTGCAAATCTATCTCGGCCTGCCAGACCAGGACATCGACAACAGGGTATCTAACCTCTAACTGGTGCATCCATCAAGGCTCGCAACCACCACCTTCGAGCTGGGCACCTGCACAACGTCGTCTACTACACGGACGGCTCGAGATTGGAAACAGGCGAAGCGGGAGCAGCATTTGCCGTCTACAACTCCGTAGGGAAAAAACTCCTGGTGCGGACATTCAAACTGGCCAACGGAAGCACCATCTTCCAATGTAAACTTCTCGCTCTCAGAGAAGCAATGACGCACCTAAGGGCAAACTTAGGGATTTTTACTGAAACTTCCATCGTCTCCGACAGTAGAGCAGCTTTGACAGCACTTGCCAACCTACACAGCCCAACCCGACTCGTGGCACAGACGTGGACGATTTACGAGGAACTACGTCAAACGACGACTTTAAAATTGCATTGGACACGATCACACTAGGGCACAGTAGGTAATGAACGCGCAGACGAGTTGGCGAAGCAGGCAGCAGCAGAGAACACCCGTTCAAAAATCCATGATCACCACCACCCTCAAAAAGCGGACGAGAGCAAAATGGAACACCCGCTGGACGAATACCACCGTAGGCAGGCAGACTTTTGCATTTCTCCCCACTGTCGAGCACAGAGAGCAGCTGTTCCACGATCCCGACAAGAACCTGGTCCAGCTCATTACAGGACACGGCGGATTCGCGGCATACCTCACCCAAATACGTCGACGGGCGGACCCAATATGCGAATGCCGAGAAGAAGAGGACACGGCGGAGCATGTCTTCTTAAGATGCAGACTCAAAAACCACAACAGAGGAAGAGAGGACCGCTGGCTAGCGTAACGAGGATTATCCTGGCCACAAAGCGAGGCGGACTTCCCACAACTGGCGGGCGGCCCTGAGCCGCTTTGCATCGCAAGTGCCCAGACTCCGGGATAACAGACAGGCGCAGCAGTGAACAAGTAAGCGGCAGTGACCAGTGACAAAAGTTTGCGATTAACCTAGGATTAAGTTAGTTAATGAGTTAATTAATTAGTTAATTAAGAACAGCGCGTTACCAAATAGTGAACCAGTGAGCGGCAGCACCTAGCGAGGACAGTTCGTGAAATTCCTTACCAATAGGTTAATCTAAGTAATTTAACTAAATAAGAGAACACAACTGAGCACAATCCTTGCGAGAACGCAGTGTAATACTCCCAGTGGAACACTGTACCAATTCATTAAGTATGAATAAACATAGTACCAGTTTAAAATATAGAAATTTGACGTTGTTCGGAATAGTGCGTTTGAATTAATACTGATGCAAGTCACAATGCTTGTATATTCAGAAGCTGAAATAGCAGATATAGTGTTCATGTACGTTTGTGCCAATGGGAATTCCGTAGAAGAACATCGACTTTATGGCTAGGCTTTTCCCAATTATTCTTCCCATGTAACGTTTAGAAAACTTTACCAACGACTGAAGGATACTGGTTAGTTTGAAAAACGTGCTTGTGATTGCGGACGGATGAGGTCAATATCTACACCTGAGTGGAATATTACATTTTTATTATACTGTATGAGAATATCGCAATGCGTATAAGAACAATTTCAGCTAAAGTGGATGTAAGTCTTCCACTTGTTTGAAGAACTCTTCATCATCAACTTTTATATCCGTAGCCGTATCATATCCAACGGGTACAAGCTCTTACTAGCCCTTACAACCAAGCAAGAATAATATTCTGTCAGTGTTTTTATGGGAAGCTGCTAAACATCCAGATTTCGCTATCACAATCTTTTCACTGATGATGAGGCCGGATTTACTAAAGATGGGATTTTCAATATTCACAATAACCACGTTTTGTGAGACGAGAATCCCCAAACAATTATTTCACCTAGACATTAACAGTGTTTCAGTCTGAATATCTGGCTGGGTATTTTATGGGGCATGCTATTAAGATTGGTTGTTTTCTCACAACGATTAACATGTCCCGCATACCTTGATTTTTTGGTAAATATAGAGTTATCGAAAAAGTTTCTTTTTAAGAAACCTATGGTTTTTTAAACAAAAATGTCACTTCGCCGCTTCATGAAGAAGATTATGAATTTCAAAAAACTTTAAAATGCATTTAATAATATTGTCAAACTTCTGTCAAGAATGTATTTTGAGATTATAATGGACAGGAAAATCAAATTCCAATCGAGGAGACTGTTTTTTTCGATCACCGTTTACTGAGCCCCCTACTTTTGGGAAAGTTGCTTTTAAATCAGATATCGAATCTTTGGTTTATACAGCATGGGGCGCCGCCGCATTTTTACGTTTGCCGTTAGGAAGCACCTAGACGAAAGATTTTATGGGAGATAGGGCGAGGGGTTCCATTCTGTGCCTTTCTAAGTCTCCCTACGTAACTCCTTTGAACTTCAGCGTATTAGGTTACTGAACCTTCGTCTAACTAAAGCGAAAACTCCACTGTATCTTCTGTAATAATCTTGTTACTCTACCTACAACCTACTAAGATTAGGTATTTTAGTAATAGTTTGTCGAACTAAAAATTCCATGTTATAGATCAGCGCATTTAAAGTAAAATTAGCTGTTTACTTTTAGCACACCTCTCAAAAATGTAAATCTTTGTTAAATTTATGGATTAATAACAGTAAATTCAAGGTCCAGAAAAAAATATTGTATGAAAACTCATGCTAAGAGTGTCATAGCACTTGAAGAAGCCGTAGGCTGAGTTTATAATTTTCGTGTCTCGTGCTATAAACAGTCACTATTAGCACTTATATTATACATAGCTATTATTATTTTATTTCCTTCGATAAATCCTTCTAAAATATTACAATAAATATTATAAAATTAAAACAATGCAAAATAATGTAGAATATATTATGATTTACAAGCAATTTGTGAACATTTCTGTAGTTTTATTTTGCTATAAACATGTTAAAAAAAGTTTAAAAATTAAGAATTGTATATTTATAACAACTGTACGTATCAAAACTACGCAAAGGAATAAAATTAAAATAATGGGTCTTGGTTGACTCAGTCTTTGGGAACTAAAGTTTTGAAATTATTTTGAGCCGAAAAAGGTTAACCAGTTTAGTGTAACAGCTGGAAATAATCTTGCCAAGTAGCAACAGAGAATTGAACAAAATTGTAAAACAATTAGAGCAAGAGTGCTGGTGCTAAATAATAAAAACTAAACTAAATAATTTATTTACGCCATCGAAGAAGAAAATTACTCTTATCTTGAAAACGCTTGATTTGCGGACCCATATAGGTTGCTAGAGAACCTCTGATTAATTAAATGTACAGCCTCATGCCGGACGACAAATTAAATATGCTATGTTCTGCCTAATTAATTATAATTTGTAATGGGCTAGTTTGTGTCACCTTTGTATTTAATAATCATATTGGTATTTAACCATTATTCTGCTAGGTATAGAACTAAACTGTATTCCTTACATTGTAGTAATTAGATTAAAACGTATTGTGTATTTAAAACAACGAATAATCCGCGCGCTTTAAAAGTGCAAGCTTACTGAATACTGATCCAGTGTGCTATTATTAGAAGTGCATGTGACAGAGTGACGCCGCGGCGATTTAGTGCAATTTCACGCTTTTAAAGCATCAAGAGTCAGTCGCACAGTAATAAGCGACTTGTACGTACGTGTAAGCAATAAGAGACGCCACCCGAAGTATTATAAAGTGCCAACTTGGATAAGCTTTCCCGAGATACAGCAATTCATAGTAAGAAGCTGCTATTCTAGCTCGATTCGAGCTCCAAGGAAGCCAGTTGACTTTACCAACACACAAAGTCTGCGAGTAGCTGCAAAGCCTCGGAGCTGATCTCTTGGTCATCTTGCTATGAAACAAAGGCAAGTTTATTTGCTATAATTACATTTTATAAGTAAATGTACGGCCCCGGAAGATTGAGAAAATCCAGAACCGTAATAAGGAATCAACTGCAAAACATTGCTACAACGAGCCATGACGCTCTCAAGGACTACGTGCGCGTAATTGCTGAATCAGCGCTTTCGTACAAAGCGCTTGCATCATCTTGTTGACACATCCGTCAGCTGACTTCAAGCTACTGGAGTCAGGGCCGCATTAAGTGAACTTGTGTGCGGAGTTTAAACATTATTAACAATGTGGGTTGTTTTATTTGACGTTGATAATTAATAAGTTATATCTACATTTAAGCAGTGTATTCAAGAATGTAGATTCAGCATTAAGCTCGTGGACTGTTCCTTGCTATTTTTAATAGCGCATATAACATTTATATATTACCAATGTGTACCATTTTTATATAGTTTCATGCCCGTATGCACCTTTTACATAGTATATGTATTTTCATGTAAACTGTGTGGTTTTTATTCCTGGCAGGATTTGCATTTATATTTACAAAATTATAGGTGGCAGCGGGCAGGCCGGAACTCTCTATATTGATAATTCTCTTAGCTGTACTGAGGTAAGAGCGTGTCTTGTGCTTCTACAACTGAATTAATTAGCGAACAAAAGGCAATCTACATTTTCAGTAAAATAGAGTATAGGGCACGGAAAACGACACACTACTAATTTTAGCCAAATATGCTATTTATCCTCACACGCAGTGAATTAATATATTAATATCTTTATATTTAAATTGTAAACGTGCAATCTTTAAATGTAGCCTAAAGCAATAAAGACTTTTTCAAACATATCTCAGGGTAAATATAAAAAATAATTAATGCTGAACAGACATACATAACATTTTAATATCCTCATGGGTTCCTAGGAGCTGCCTGGTCCTGCTAATAAAGTTTGACGTAACAAAAAAAGTTTGCTCCTCAAAGAGTCAAATGAGGTAAGCTTGTAAGAAACAAACATTTACAATTAATTCCGAGACCTAGAAATGAAAATACAATTTCTCCCATCTGCTTTGACGCTTCTCTCTTTTTAACCTCTCTATAGACAGTATGCCAATGTTCTGTCCTTAAAAACTGTTTGCTGTTGTTCCCAAAGTGGGGTTGACTCACCCAGTTGTAATCGATGCTAACGATTTTTAAACAGATTGGTGCACTAATTACTATATCTTCCGTCAAGAGAAGCACTAATTGAGATAAGGATAATTTTTATTGTAATTAGAGCCGTCGAAATAAAAACACAAATTACACTTAACCACAATTTTTATTCGTAAACGAACAACTAAATTACAAATTTTTGTGAGCCAACATGTGTGGATTCACGTAGCACGGCTTGTGCGTTTCTTGTGGTTGCTCATAAAAGCGTTTTCTGAATGTTTATAACATATGCGAATTCAAATACGACACAAATCTAACGATTTAAACATAATACAAACAATTAAAACGAAATAAAAGCAGCTATTTACAAAATTATAGTTAAAATTACATAAAAAGATCACTAGTTCTCCTTTCCATTCAATCTGATGCCGTAATGCCACTCACAAGATCGTTGTGCATTTGCAGTTAGGTATGCTATTTCAGCTTGAAAATGTAAATAACGCAAGCTCTAAAGATTTTCCATTTTTGCAGCTTACTTTCGTATTTGAGCATTTTTAACGGTGTTTATTTCATTGCCTGCATTTGTGGTATGTGATATAAGCCATGTTAAAGCTTTGTTCTACACGATGCATCTTTTTTGTGCTGTGGATTCAGCTTGTAAAAGACTCTAAAGCAAATCTCATTTCGGCACGAGCCTAACCTTCCTGACTTAGCTATCAAAGCCTGCCTGCGGATCAAGACCTTGTTGCACTAGTCGATAATGTTAATTGGACCTTTCGGAGCACATCGCAAATGTATTTTAGTGTTTGGTTTACTGTTTATTATTAGGCGCACGCATTAATAATCGTAGAGTTTATTAAACTTGAATTATTGTTATTGCTATCTTGTAAAACAACGTTCTCAATTTGGATGATTGTTCTTTATGTGTTTTGACTCATTATTACTGAATTTGTCAAATACAACTTTATTTTTGAACACCAACTCGTAGTGCCTTGATGTTATATAAATGTTGTAAATGCTGTTTTAAATAGTCTGCATTTTTGAGTTACTCTGACACAATAGATAGTCTAAAGTAAGAGTATCATTTCAGTGTTTATTTTATCCCTTGTTTCCTTTTTTCAACACCTTGTCTAAATATAAAGGCATATGTCCTCACTAACTCATCAACGCCAGCCCAAACTCTTGGATCCAGAAACATTAAATTCGGAGAGTATATTCCTTGCACAACCGTAAGCTCCCACTAAGAAGGCATTTTTCGAAAGTTGACTTTTAAGGGGGGGCGAAAAGGGGTAAAATGTGTTGAGATATCGATTTGAGATAACTGAACCGCTTTGGATCGGGCTTTCCTATTAAAGGTTTGATTATTCCAGATGGTTATAAACTATTTGCCGTCAAGATCAGTAGCGTGTGAACAAAGCAGTACCGTGAAGTGTGAGAGGTCGAACAAAAAACTGCAGTGTTTAACATTCTTCGACTGCTATTTCCAAAACCATACAAGATAGATTATAGCGCCAGCGTGGCCGAGTGGTTAGGGAGCTCAGGCTGCGGTGCCACGGTATGGGTTTCAATGCTCACATCTGGCAACTGGCGGGAGGCCCACCCAGTCGCTTAAGGACAGGGTATAAGGTAAAAGTAAGTACTTTAATAATCGATATAACTTGCTCATTTTTTGCTTTTTAGTAATTTCCTCTTACATGTTCCTTTCTTGTGTTATCATGTTTGATATTTAAAAAAAAATTGGGCTATTAATTACCGAAATAAGTATAATGTACTTATCTTCCAAGGTAAGCAATATTTTTCCTTCAATTTTGGCACAGCTATTCTTTATGTATGCTGCTCGGAGTTGAGAAATTTTGATTGCACTTTTACGTTTGATTTTGCCCTATTATTTAAAAAACAAGAATTCGAATGCTCAATTACTATAAATAAACCAAATAAGTAAATAACCAGCTGCCCGAATTTAATTAAATTTGCATATGTCCTGAGGCTGGTGTTTCTGTATTTTTTGATATCAAATTCAACCTTTTCTATTGAAGAGAACTCAATAAAAGTACTAGAATATTTACTTATTTTTAATAGAGAATCAAAAGGCACTCAAAGCTGGTCAGCCATGATGGACGAAAAGCGGGTAACCGGTGACTAAAATAGACTACTTTCGCTGCACTAATTCTTTTGTAAAGAGTACGTAAGTATGGTTAAGCTCTTTCGTTGCATTACCTGCAGTTTGTGTATATATTATATCTTCACTATTCACGACTACGTACTATCCATTTTGTAATATTACGGAGGAATAAATTATTTTTAAATTAATTATGTCGCTAATACGAAGGAAATATAACATATGAAACGGAAATGCATATCCCAACTAGAAATTTAGTATTTTATAAACGTTTTCGAAATGTTACCTACTGAAACAAATTTTATAAAACGAATTACTTTCAGGAACATCTTGAAAACGTTTTTACAGTAATCAAAATGCAAAATGGGCACCATCTTATAAAATGATTTAGTTTTTCCTGATATTGTGTAAAGTATTTTTTAGGCACCCGTCCTGGAAATCATGAATTAATGTACAATTTTTAGGCCGAAAAGTACTTTTTTACAGGATGGTTTTGGAATTGTTTTCTTTACAGGACTATTTTGGTATAGAATTTTGGGGAAATTCAAAAGATAGTCGAATTATATTTCAAATACAAAAACGTGCAATAAAAACTATGTGTAAATTAAAAAATTCAATATTTTTACTGTAGTTAATTTATATATTTTTAAACTATGCCAATTTATTTTTAAGAAGCTAACCTTTATTCTTCTATTGCGTTTTCACGCATTTGCTGCAATAATAAATCCTCCCATCTAGAGGGGAAGGTTTGGGTAGAGTTTTGATATTTGGTTCCTATATGTTTTTTGGGTCGCTGTACACACACGAATATCAGGTTTGCCAACAAAAATTTTGACCGAAAACATGTTTTTTAAGCAAAAATTGTTTAAAACCGATTTTTTAAACATTTGTCTAAAATTACGCGAAAGCTATCCATTTTTTGTAAATGTTGAATCTACACTCACCAGCACGAAAAACGGAGCACTTGCATTTTTTGATTAGATTTAAAATTGTATCCCTTTGTGATGTTTTATTTTTACATTTATTATACATGTTATAATGTTAAATGTATAATAAATGTATAATAATAAATGTAATAGTTAATAAAACATCACAAAGGGATACAATTTTAAATCTAATCAAAAAATGCAAGTGCTTCGTTTTTCGTGCCGGTGAGTGTATATGTAATGAAAGAAGATAAAATTTCTTATATATTATGTAGTTGAGATTTTGTTCTCCGACCAATCGTTCAGCCGCAAGAGGGCCACGATTTATAGTCCAATCAAATGGTAGAAAATAGGAGAAAGTTTTGTAATTTTGATATTTGGTTTCTTTATGTTTTTTGGGTCGCTGTACGCCAATATCAGGTTTTCCAACATTTCATTTATGAAGATTCATTTTATACATCATTTTTGATTTACGAAAAATGTATGGTTTTTGAGTTACTTTGAAACTGGGATAATTCCCTCTTTTTTTGCTTTTAACACCTAACTTCGCGGAACTCGCGGCTGAACGATTGATCGGAGAAAAAACCTCTAGTACATACAATGTAGGAAATTGTATTCTCTTTCATTTCATATAGGTTCAACATTTACAAAACTGGATAGTTTTCGAATAATTTTAGAAAAACTAAAATAATCGGGTTTTACACCGTTTTTTGCTTAAAAAACCTATTTCCGGTCAAAATTATTGTTGGCAAACCTGATATTCGTGTACAGCGACCCAAAAAACATATAGGAACCAAATATCAAAACTCCACCAAAACTTTCCCCTATTGTCTACCATTTGACTGGACTACAAGTAAAAATAACGCGGTCTATAATGTATTCTGCACGTTAAATTTAGTTTTCTTTTAAAACTATTTGCAAGTGTTGTCCTCTAGCGAAAAAATGGAGCTGAAAAAATATACAGAGAGATACATGAAAAATGACTAGAGTTATTGGTCATCCGATTTTCAAAATTCAAACATCGACTTAAATGGTTCAAAGCCAGGTATAACTTGACAATAATAGCTATTTATGATGCAAGTGCTAAAAGTGCTGACTCTACTCTGTACTCAGTTTACTGGACGTTTTTTTAAATTACATTTTCTTACATACTTACGTAAAGTAGGTCATGAATTGCGCAAAATCACTAACAATCGTAGAGTGTTGTAAAGATTTTTTCTTGTAGTTTTCAACTGTTCAGTGAAACTCTTATTGTTTCATCTAAAAACATACTTTTCAATTGTTTTAGTACGTTTAGTGCGATAATTTCGGCATGAGGAGTTTTTAGAGCTAAGTGAAATAATTATATTTTACATTTCTTCTTCAATTGTTAGCGATTTTGCGTAGGTCATGGTCTAATTACGTAAATAAAATTCTTTAATTTAAAATAGTTATTAACGACATAAGGCCGTTAGTAAACATCTAACAAACGAGGATGAATTTGTGGCCGAGGCCGTCAGGCCCAGGCTAATGAATTTATCCGAGTTAGATGTGATAATAGCCGTATGTCGTTGAATACTTTTCATAACACCTACAAAAATTGAAATTTTAGCCCTATTTAAATGAAAAAGTTAAATAGTATGTTAGGTGGTTATTACTATAAAATCTGGGCGATCTTTCACAGCAAAACAATATACTTACAGTTTCAAACACAAACAGCAATATGCAACATATTAAAATCTCGCAGCTTCGCAAGCTACTAGCCGCAAAAGGTTCTGGTTCTGGAGGAAACGGCGCGCGATCCTTGAGCATTATGCCGAAAAGTTCCTGCGGCCATAGTGGCATGGCTCCGCGCAAAACGGCGCTGCTCCAGCAGGAATGAGGTGCCAAAAATACGGAGCCTACTTGTGCCCTAATATGAGCGCTGGCGACAAGGGAAACTGTACCGTGACGGCTCAAGAACATCAATCCGCGGAACCTACAGCACATCGCCAGAAACCACGTGAGACCGGAAAATTTCGCTGCCGGGCTAATTACAACCGGCACAATTCTTGCCTGGTACTGCTTGATGTCCAAATGTTGCCTAATACGGCTTGCTGTAAGAGGGAAAAAGAAGGTTCTAATAGAACACGCACGGACAGGCTTCCTAGCGCGAAATAGATACTCACCCCAGGTGGTTTTTGGGATCAGAAGAAAACAGCTCGAGTGTGCTAACACCGATAAATCCGCCGTAGCGAAAGAAACCAACGTCCTTATATACGTCCGGGGGCTTCCATCCACGACAACGTGAGGGTATTCATAACTCCACATATCCAAACCAACCAAATAACGCTATATAAGCGCCCCGAACTAGTGAATAGCACTTTAGTGAACTGCTCGCTTCGAAAAGCTAGCGAAGAAGGCCTGCCAATGGTTTTTCCAGATAAAAGCCTATCGCCAGAAGACACGGCCAGATGCCAATGCGCAACGGGGGGGAAAATAGCGTTTAAATCCGAAATTATGGCAGGCGGCGCATTCTGCACGTAACAAGTATTAGTAACGGGTGTTAGAAAACTCGTCTTATCAGAGTCACCTATGGAAAAAATTACGTTTGGCAATACTGAAATGTATTGTTGGTGACACTGTAAGTCTATGTCAAATTCGAGGTTATCAGAATAGGTTTTGCGTCAGTTTTGACACAGACTGACGCAAAACCTAACCTGCTAACCTCGAAACATAGACTTACAGTGTCACCAACTATACATTTCAGTATTGCCAATGTTAAAATGTTACTGTTCTGTTATTTCTTAACGGCCTGGGCTGTTAAGTGTTTAACAACCTAATGTGTTATGGGGAACTTTTCAATCAGGTTGACAGTTCTGTTATTGACAACTAACAAGTAGGTGTTATGAAAAAGTAAGATATTTTCATTTAATGCCATCATAAAAGTTGTAACTATAAAATAAAATAACAGTTTATACTTACTTATACTCTAAATGGGAATCTTCTGCTACGTAGTCTTCAGAATTTTCAATTTATTTTACCACCCTTTCTCGATTCCAATTACGTTGTTTAGCTTTAGCAACTTTATTGCGTCGTTTTGTTACCACGTACGTAGGTGGCATTGTTGTATCACAATCACTAAGCACCTGTTTATTATTCCTTCCGTTAAGGATACCGAAACCACAGTTGTGAAAGTAGGGAAAGTAAGACAGTCATCGAAGGCATGATGCTAACCAAGAACCGGAAAGAGATATTTCGGCGACCCTGACTCGCCCTGTCTAAGGCCATGCGCATACATGAAATGAAGTGCCCGAACTTACAAGAAAGGTTATAAGTCTGAGCCTGTCAGCTCATTTTGTATTTTAATTAGCCACCTAGGCTTTAGGGCAGCGTGCCCGCATGTTAAACCCTTTTAGTTACTTATTTGGCTTCATCGCCTAATTCCATAATAATGATTTTGCACATATTTGGCCTCAAGCGCAGTATTTCTCGTCATCTGGGGCACCCCTTTGTTGGTACTTTGACAGCCGGGTGTTAACGCTCGCAAGATTTCCGAACCTTCTAGAAATCACGCTGTTGATGCGACTGCGAGGCCTCGCACTCTCTTTGTCACCGGAACTTATTTGTTTTATTGGGCGCATCGCCATTGGCTGTCGAGAGTCACGTGGTAACGCCGTTTTGGCTCACGTCACTGCGGGCGTCCTAACGCTTCTTGCTGGGCATTCAGCCCAGTGTTGTTCTTGTTGGCACAATTGTGCTAGATCTAGCACAATCAATAAAAAGCTAGACGCTAGCACCCCAATACAAAAATTCAGCACAAATGCATAGTTTGTTATATTTCCTTAAAACATTTCAAATTACAGCATCTTATGGGCAGAATTTTACTTGTCAGCTGATAATGAGTCGATATATCAGTGACGATGACAGCTAAAAGTTGACTTATGTACAGGTACAACGACGACCGATGACATTGGTAAAACTTGAATTGATATTTATTAAAGTGTTGTGCTTGCTATGAACTGTTTTCCTGTACATAGATGGCAACATTGTAATCTAGCACAATTTCTCCTAAATCTAGCACAATAATTTCCCTACTTTCGGCACCAAAAATTTTACGCCTGGAACAACACTGATTCAGCCGAGAGCCGTCGATCTAAGAGGTCGGATAGTGTGTGTGTTCGTGAGGCGCTTCCGCCCTTGGCGGGGGCGTCAGCCTTTTCCCGTCTCGTGCTGCTTCAGCAAGTGTTTGATAAACTGTTTCGCCTTAAGCGAGAGTCGGAGTTCAACTCAGGCCATTCAACAAGGGAGGTGTGTGTCGTTTAGCGGCGATCTTATTACGCCAAGGCGTAGGTGTGATGGAATTCCATGCCCGGTTCTACGTCGTCACGTAAGGGAGTGTTCCCTTTAGCTCGTTGTGCGAGGATTCCGTTGAGGTAGAACATGATTGGGTTAGCTTTGCCGTCGTAGCGGCGTTTGTTGAAGCGCCAGCCTTTGTCGCCATTTTGGGCGCATCCAGACCATTCACACGTCGGCCGTTTTAGCGGCGAATTAATTGCCACAGGCAACCTGTTTCCCGCCAGCTGGACCGCATACCGATCTCTTGGACCGTCACCAATAAAACTAAGGTATTTGTAACCATTGAATCATAACCATTGTCGCGGTGTTGCTTTCGCTTGTACGCTCGCTTCGCGGAGGCGTATTTGTGTGCCGCGGTACTCCATGTGACTAACTTCTTGTGCGCGAGCTTTGCGCTTAACCATGTGAATAATTGCTGAACTCTTGGCATACGTGCTGTAAGGCGGCATCGCCAGTTTGGTCGCAGTAAAATTGCATGTGCGCGAACTTGATGTGAAATCATGTGCACCGTTAAAAATGTACCCTTCGCATCTTAAATTGTTGTCGCGAAGTGGCGTCGCTCGTTTTTAATATAATCACTTCCATCACTTGGGCTTAGCTGTGTTTGACCAAATTATCATGTGAGCCAGATCACTTCTTATTAGGGCGGTGCCATATTCGCCAAGTTTTGTGCGAGACCTTTCGTATGTTAGCAACGGCGCCGTGTTCGGCTTGTTGAGTGTTACACGAAGTTATCGATCGCTTGGGCGGCGTAGCACCAGCTGTGTCATATTCTAAATTCGCCTGCGGGCGTTAGGCTATGTAAGCCCCCTTTTCGGCCAAATATATCCCAGTAACGCGGCCCCCCTTTTGCCTTGCGAATTGGATTTCTAACTAATTCGCCGCATCTCTTTGCGGCGCCGGACTATGCCGACAGCTACGCTGTTCGTGTCGCCTTTGCGGTTGCATAACTCGATTTTTTCGAACAAAAGTTCCCTTTGTGGGACTCATATGTCAAACTGCTCTTGATTTTGTACAGTTATGGGTGTTGTTTAGTAACAGTAGTGCGCCCATCAGCTGATGCTTATTTATAAGAATTAACGCAATGTTTGCGGCACGCTTTGCTGCCCCAATGTAAGAATTGAATAATAGACGCTTATCTAATTAAGAGACGCTTTATTCTTGGTCGATTTGTGCATGTTCTGTTTCAGTGTGCGCCCATCATTGAGAAGATAAATGTACTGTGGGGCCAGTGAGATCAGAGCGTGCAGGTAAGCTTGGTGGTGACATTGCCGTAGCTGAAAGAGCCCCACTTCATGATCTAAGTATTTTTGCCATCACGAAATCGTTGTGTGAGTTTATAATTCACGAGTACCCCTATCGACGGAGTGTCTTGTATACTTCGCCCCCGTCTAACCGCCCAGGCCCGGTTATTCGGGTTAAGACAGGCTTGGTGGCGCCCTCTTTATTTTACCGTTATTTACCGACCCTCTGGCCGTTACCCTTAGATAATCTCGTTAAGAACCCGCCCAACTCCACTGAAAGTCTAGCCGGCCTATCTTGTTGCGGCTGGGTAGCGGCCTAGGAGAAATTTCGTCCCGATTTCGTCCATTACGGCACGCGCCGGCCGTTTCGTTTATGTATGAGCCGGTGCGGTGTCGTAAAGTCAGTTCAAGACCGTAACAAGCCCATACTGCAAGTACCTAATTGTTATACTAAACATGCAAAAATAGCAAAATATGTTCCTTGCAATTTTATTAGTTTCTATATCATAGTGTGAATTATTATGCTACAACAAATACAAAAATGCGCATTTACAATGCAATTAAGTAGAAGTTTGTAAAAAAATATAAATTACTTTGGTATATGACTTCGCATCAACAAAATACTGTACAGATAGATAACAAAATATATGTGCTTATATCGACATCAAACAATAACAAATGCATTTTTACACCAAGGCATGCAGTTGCTTACAGTAAAATCTTAATATGCAACCGCAGCAAGATCACCCCATAAAGCTATTGCAACAAGACGAGCATTACTTTTTAATTTTTTTTATAGCTTCAACATAAGAAGGAGGCATACTCGCTGCAGAATATGATCTAGTTCGGGAAGGAAGCAACATTCGAATTGGAGCTGTTGCGGTCATGGAATTTCGACGACACTCTGTAGATTGTAGTGTACTAATGTTAAGTGGTTCATCTCCCAATCGTGTTTCTGAAATTTCTGTCGGGCTTCTAGATCCTAAAAAATATAACATTTGAAAAAATTTAAAAATCTGATCTGAGCGTTTTTATAAAAAATCATAAATTAGATAATAAACGCAATTAAGCAGAAACAGCAGATCCAACAACTTTAAACATCGTGGTGTGTCAACTTGTTTTTGGTAATTATTGATTTGCAATTAACATTCCTTTTGTTGAAAACCTTCTCCGTATACAACTTTAGTGCAAATCTATTTTTGGGTTTCCAGTTGATAAAATTTTACAATCTTACATTTAATGCCGAAATGGAGAGATAAGGAAAATCGGCCGCCGGCGACACATTCTGTATCTAGGATACCGATTTACCATTGGAGCATATACCGGGTGTCCATTCTCAAAGTCGAACATAGGCAATTAACATTAGTGCATTCACTCGTTCTTCATTGAAATAATTTATTTTTCTATAGATAATTTTTACAGACGTTGACAGAAAATACCTGATTTACGCCAACTAATTACCAATTTTTTTGACAAATGCTATCGAACTTGAAAAGCAAGGCATGACATATTTAAAAATTCCCAAGTTTTAAATTAGTATTTTAAAATAAAAATCGCACCTTGAATATTATGATTGGTATCATTTGATGTGTAATAATTTTATCTTTCCATTGATACCATTACCTTCCCTGTAAGTTGAATTGGCGAGCAGGAAACGGCAAAAACGTTCAATACAATGTTAATCGCCTATGTTCGACTTTGAGAACGGACACCCGGTATAGAGTATATGGGTCCACGTGTACCAGGGCCTGGACACGCCTACTTTTGCTATGAAATCATATCATAGGCGTAGCATATTTTCTTCAACTTTTATTTAAATCCAATAAGCAAGGCGTTCCTTACTATACAACGATCATAGAATGTACATTATTTGACAATGAAAAATTTATTAGCTTAGTAGAGCCCAATCCCTGACTTTAAACACAGCACTTCTAGACTAATTCGACAGAAACAAAGAACAGCAATGCTAGGTCTATAAGAGCACGGCACTGCAAGTGACTGAAAGCCCGCGTCTGAGATTCAGTCGCCGTGTCTGAACCGACTCAGATTCTGTATCCCGCATACCGAATCTGGAATACGGAATCCCGTGTGTTCAGGGCCTAAATAACCATCTGTTGGTTAGAAAATTTTATTTGCTTTGTGAATTTTTTGAATTTATATATTCTATCTGTCAAGAATAGTAAACAGATACGACATATGCGCGCAACCTACGATTGTCGCATTGCTGTTTTTTTACGTTGCTGAGTCGATTTCGAGCGTTCTTATCTAATCAAGTCATTTTTGAATAATCTCATCGATATTCCATCATTTTTGTACCGTGACTATTCTGTAATAATTTATATTGTGCGTATAAAAAAACTCATTCGCAGCATGCATGATCAAATTGAGGTTTGCCATAACTTGATGCATACCTATTGAAGCAAATGAACTACTATAAGTCAGAAAGAACTAAATTACAACTTGATCTTGAACTATGTTGCTAAAAATATACAAAACACTTAATAAAAACAATTTTTATTAATTGTTATAAATAATACACTCGTTGTTGTGTAAATGTCATCTTATTTTCTTTTTTGCTTGGTACAAGTAAACGTTGTAGCGTAAACTTTTGCCTGTCACACTGACAAATGTATTCATAAACAAAATGCAACCTGACATTCACCTACAGGCTTAAGTTAAGACATGACTAGATTTTTTACCTTTCTTTCTAAGGTCTGCTCTAAATGAGTTTTTTTTTTGGAACACACGATACTAATAATTTTAATTCTGTGCTCATTTTGAATACGACGAACCTAGTGTCATTTTTTGTGTAATAATAATTAGAAGTTACACAGTTAATTTGATTCTTAGGTTGGGTTTGGATATAATAGGTTCGGCGTTAGTTATGTGTTACCTGTAATTTTGAATTACTTTTTCTACTTTGGTGCAGAAGATACTCAATTTCCGCGCACATTTGCGTGCAAGTGGCCACTTGTACTTAAATTTATTTATGGTTTGTTATTTTCCTAACCTTTGGTTATCCTCGTGTACAGTTTTTCTTAGATTAGGATCGTGGGAGAGTCCTTCAACTGTGAGTTACTTTTGTTTGGTTATTGTGCCCGCTATTTTGGAATCAGTAACGTCTATCGCTAATAGTGTTTTATTGCATTGCATCTAATGCTTCTGCTGGATCGTGATCCACCCTCACCTTCAGTTAGCCAGACACTTATTAATGTCCCGATAATTAAACCAGCGTTATAGACTTCTAATTATATCTTTCTAATTCTAAATAATATTTAAATTCAAACGACATTGTGATAGTGATGTTTCTAATACTAACCTCCCGGCTGCAATGCTCTCATCAGGACGATTGTGTTAGGTCCTTGGAAATTACTAAGTCCTAATGGAAATTGAACATAAAGTAAACATTTACTTGTAGTTAATTGTAGTCTGCACTTACTGTTCTGTTCTGAAGCTGATTTGCATGCGCGGTAAAAAAAGTACAATGCGCAAAGTAGGAATATTGCCACCACCTTGACAATTAGTATAGTATAGTTTTTCTGTGACATATTTTATAGTAATCAAACGCCACTTAAATTCATATACTTAATTATTTCATAAGAACATGGGAGCTAAAACACCATTTTACGGTCTAAAAATACATCGCCGCTACTATCCCCAAGAATCAAGAAAGTTTTATAAATAGATTTTTCATGTTAGTACTACTGCATGTTCAAAAAGAAATTACGTAAGGGTTGGTCATGCAAACTAAAAGTAATGTAAACAGCAAGCTTCATAATTAATTAACTGTCATTGTTGTTGTCATAAGTTTATATTATAATCTGATATGGAAATTCTAAAGTTTTCTGTCTCTAAAGCTTGGTGTTGACAATAGTTTTGCTTTCTATGGCGAACCGTATGTAATTTCTTTTTGAACATATGATATAATTCCCTACTTGGGCAACCGGTACTTACTCAAGGTCATTTCACAGCTTTGCGTGCGTTTTAAGTATCAACTGAATTTGTAAAAAAATGAAATGCTCAATTTAGAGTTCGGGTTTCGTATACTAGCTGACCAATTAAAAGTTATCTAAATCTAACAGGCTTACTACATTTGGTACTTGCTTGCAATTATGTTTTGATAAAGGCATCAATATGTGCGCCATTAAAAAACTTCTCAGGGAGAGGCAAGATTTTCTTCGATATTTAGATAAGACCATTAAATTCACAGAGGGTTTAAAAAAGAAACACTTAATGCGCACCTAAGAAATACTGTTAGATTTAAAAATATAAAAAAAACAAAGTGCTACAATGTTTGGAAAGATACCTGTATCACCAACACGTTTTGTGTACCTAAATAGGTAAATACATAAAAATTCGTATAAAATAAACAAAAGATATATTTTATCCGCAAACGTCACAAAAGTGACAACTTATTTGTCTTTATTGACAAGGTAAAAGTGCCACTTTATCTGACTAAGCAGATAAAATAGCAACTTTTGCGTACTTTATCTGTCCAAGCACACAAAATCGTTGCTCTCTTTCTTTCTTTCTATGTTTGTTCGCTATCTCCTCCGAAGATACTGGACCGATTAAATTGTATGATGGCTTAAAATTTTTCTAATTTTTAGACTTAGATCGTAGGCCGGTTTTTATTTTCAAAAAGAGTACGAAAAAGTTTTAATTTAAATAAACCTTTAAGCAGCGGATCGGAGCATCTGTCGCCGTGGGTTATGGTGTGACAGCTGCTGTGGCCGTGTGCTATTAGCTGGGGTGATTCAGTATGTTCATATATCATTACAGTAGCGCGTTATTTGAACAACAGAGGTTGGTGCAGGGGTACAGTGCTCGCCTGTCACGCGGGTGGCCTGGGTTCGATTCCCGGCCGATGCATCCTTTTTTTTAAATTTATATTAATGAAATTTACCTGAATACGTTTGCGGATAAAATAGTGGCTTTATGTGGCGTATATGAATTATTTGCCTCACTATCGTTCGGCTAAATAAACTTCAGCTTCGCCACATAAAGTATCACTTTTACTCCTAATAACATAATCTACTATTTTGTGAATAGGCCAGTAAAATTAGATCCAAAAAAGGGGCTGCCTTCCAAAAACGAGTGGAGTTCTGGAAACTGTTTTAATCACTCAAGCAGGCCTGTGATATGAATAATCTGAGTTTGCCCCGATTTCCGAGTGGAGCTTCAGCCGTGATGTTAAAACAACCTCGAAATTTTCGGACTTTTTCCGGTTTATCTCAAATTCCTCCGAAATTAAGCTTTTAATCGAAAAGTCTAGTATTACCAAAAATATAGAGCAATATATTCTGCTTCTATTGAGTACCAATACTTTAGAGTTTTATCAAGTGGTCTTGTAGAAAATCTACGTCAAAGAACGCCAATTTCTTACACTTTTCGAAAAACACTCTTTTTGCCTCTATAAAATGTATAATATCTATGAATAGGTCAACTTTAACACAAAATGTTAAAGAACCAAAGTTGTAGAGCATAAAATTATATTTTCAAAAAGTTTAAGAACGTGCCAAAAACCCCAACCAGTAAGTAGATATTAGCCTTTTTCAATTTTCTAGAAATAGCATGGTTACTGAGCAACATCAATGTTTGGTTTTCCATTCACTGGTTTTTCTAACATTGATTTTTTTTCAGTTTTTTACCAATATACAAGCCCTCACCTACAGGTTGTTATTGAAGTAATGGTTTTCAAGACAATAAAATTAGCAGATTAATGTGTTATGTAGGAAAAAAATCGTTATGGGGGGTATTTGTGAAGAAATAATGTTGTGTTTTTTATTAGGAATAAATACTCAATTATATTCAATTACATTACATTCAGTCATATTTGATTATATAAAATTACATTAAGATTATATGATAAAACAAAGTACATTCATTAAGAGTAAAAAAACTTCTTGTTGAGTTATGTACAATGTGTTTCTTTTTAATTTAGTGTTATTGGTTACACATTGGAGGATGATGGTCCCAATAACGTGAACTCCAATTCTTCTTTATTCAAATCATCGTCGAGGTCTCCCCTTCCTTCTTCCATGAATTTATCATAAACTATGTCGCTGTCATTAGTATGGAGAATCGGGATTTCAGTTTGAGCATTGGTGCAGGGCTGACTGCATAGTTTACAAGTGGTGGTACATTTCATGCCATTTTTTCTGCAGGAATAACATCCATGGCAGCCTTTGGGACATGTGCAGCATATGATTTACAGGAGTTCATCAGGTGCTGCTTCTTTAGTAGTGGGAACTGATAGGAGGCCGAGTTTTGATGTCTTCCAGCCCCATTGTAGTGGCTCCAGTAGGTTGTTTTTCCACGCTTCCACCTGCAAATAAGTCCTCAGGGAAGGCTGTCGAGCAGCTGCTTCTGTAGGAGGCAAAGCGGCGAGGTTGAATGCTGTATTTTTTAGAGATTTTCCAAATATTGCCCAGCGTAGCATATTTAATGGCTTTGTTTCATCTTCAGAATGCAGGGCTGCTATGCACTTCTGTCCCACCTCATCAATCTCATCAGCAGTAGCATGGATTTGCTCTGCTGATTTCTGCAGGTTGTTTGTCTCCAATACCTTGAGGAATTTCCGTTTTTCTTTACCGAAAAACGATGAAGTCGTATCGCAGCCACTGGATGCATGTAGGAATAATATGTTGTTTTTAGAAACTTTGGAAATCTTGAAATTTAAGGGGCTGTAGACAACTTCGTCTTGTCTGCCTTTACCTGGCTTCAGTAGAAAAATGTTGGGGAACATAAAGAGATGAGGCGCTGTTTATTTTGTTCATCCGAAAGAAACAATTCTTTTGCCATGGTTACCGACACTGCTCCATCAAACGTGAGATTCGGTGTAGTTTTTTTGGTGGCCCTGCGCAGCCGCTCATTTGATTTAGTACTTTTCTCACTTGCCACATCAGGCTATCCATCAAACACAATAGTGGCCTTTTTGCCATACCAATGTTTGATGTAGTCTACATACTTCGTAATTATTGAAGACATTGGTTCTCTTGCCTCCCATACCACTCTATGTAAGAGAAATCCTCCATCTACGACAAACTCTACCTTTTTAAAATCAATTGGGTCTTTAAGGGCATCAAACAACTTGTAAAACACAGATTTTTGTGTTTTTCGAAAACCTATGTCAGCAAACATAGATAAAGGGTACGGGGCCAACTCATACTGAAAATATTGTTGAAGTTCTTCATTGGACTGCTTGTGGAAATTTATTAACAATTACAGGTAATATAACACTGAAAATGATTCATATTTCTGTTGACAGATGGCAGCAGGACTGTCTCGGGCCTTTTGGTTATATGATTTCTTAGTTAGGGTCGGAGTTTAGACGTTAGGTTTTTTGCTACCTTCTTGGACTTTCTGAAAACATAATTTAATGCTCTACAACTTGGGTTCTACAATATTTTGCGTTAAAGTTGGTCGATTCATAGATATTGTACGTTTCAAAGAGACTAAAAGGGTGTTTTTCAAAAAGTGTGAAAAATTGTCCACCCGTTTTTGGAAGGCAGAAATCTAATTTGTCTGGCCTAGAAGCAAATATTTATGAATTAGGATAAAATTATTTTTATTATTGTATGTTTATAAAAATATAAAAATAGTGGAACGGGAACATATCCACCACCCAGAAATTCGCAGAATTGGCAAGTGCGAAGTAGCCTCGCATATGATCTACTTGGGCTCTCTTATTAACAACTCCGGTGACTGTGGAACAGAAATTAGACGCAGAATCCAGTTGGGCAGAACAGCTATGACCCAACTATCCCGACTTTGGGCCGACAGAAACATCAGCCGCAGTGTTAAAATAAAACTCGTACAAACCATGGTGTTTCCAGTTTTCCTATACGCAGCGGAAACATGGACCGTGCGCGAGGCTGACAGACGAAGGATTGATGCCTTCGAGATGTATTGTTGGCGCAGAATGCTCCGTATTCCCTGGACAGCGCGAAGAACAAACGCATCAGTGCTAGATGAAATAAAACCACCTCAAAGACTCTCCGGTATCGTCTATGCGAGAATACTTCAATTCCTGGGCCATATTGCTCGCCGTCAAGATAATATGGAGAAGACCATCGTCCAGGGAAAACCATGCGGTAAACGGCGAAGAGATAACAAAAAGAGTGCTACACGATCACTCGGCAGCGCTATGGAAATGGCCCAGCACAGGGAAACCTGGAAAGCACTAGTAAAGGGTAGTGTTCATACATTGAATGTATAAATGATGCTGAATCACAACACATCAGTAATGATGTCATGATTAATGATGATGATGTTTATAAAAATAGTTTATGCAAACAGAAAGTAAATATATTAGAAGTATAATTATTTTGTTAATCTAGGTTCTTTTAAATAAATTATGATATATGGAGCTTAAGTTATCAATATCAGTTTTATAATTTATAGCAGTAGGGCTACGTTGTATCTCGATCATCTCTACCCTACCTCTATAAATTATAAAACTGATATTGAGAACTTAAGCTCCATTTTTGTTATTTTTTTGTGTACAAAAATTTCCCGTGTATCACTATGATCAATTATATATCTTATGATCGCGTTGATTGTGGCCCCACTCTGTCTTCTCGAAATCTACGAATCACATGTAGATTTGTTGATTATATTCGTATGACTTTTCTATTACTTGACGTACTCTATGTATGTGGTTCATTGCACTAAAGCTCTGGTGTTTGGTACGCTTTTAATTTATGTCAAAGTCGATTGCTTACAATTTTTTTCAGTAATTTATATAAATCTGATATTATCGTTATGAGTTTATAGTTTCTTAAGCTCTTATGATTTCCCTTTTTATCTATAAGTGTGGCTTTGGAGGTTTTTCATGTTCCAGGTATTCTTCCTACTTCATTGCATTGGTTGAAGAGGAGTTCGAGGTAGCGTAAACGTTTTTTACCGTCCATTTTTGTCATATGTATTAGTACTTTACCTATCCCGTTGTTTTAATGTTTTTTTATTTTTGTTTGTCGCTGCTCTAATTTTATATTTACAGATAGGCAGGATGTCTTAGGTATATAATGACTTGTGAACGCTCTTCTTCCTCTAAGGTTGTTCTGCATTTCTAAAATCTTTCCTGTTTTAGATGAGTAAAAGTTTTACTAGAATGTTTCTATTGTTCTTAGAATACTTCTTTATTTATAACTTATCATCCATTATGTTTATTATTTATCCTCTTAAAATTTAACAGCCATGGCCGCAATTTAATTAACATCCGTTGCTACACTACCAAAGTTTGTGCGGGACTCACAGCCGGTCTTATAAAGCATTTAACGTGGCGATTAAATATTTAACAAGAGGTTAAATAAGTTAACGTGGCGTTTGGGTACTATAATAGCAATGTTAAATTAAAATTTAATTCTGGATTAAGTTCTTTGTTAACTCACTAACGACAGAGTTAACGTAGGTTTGAGTCTTATAAAGCCCATGTTAGCTTAACGATCGATTAAATACACTTTAACGTTGAATTAAGTTAATTGCTAGAAATTGACCGATTAACTTGACAGTTTGTGAATTAATGCTACATAAAATTTAAAATTAAACTATAAAGTTACAAAATATTCATTTTTCCTTAACAAAAGTGAAGTAAGAAGTACAAAATAAATAGGTATTTTCATTTATTTTACCAAATACATATAACAGTACATATATAATAACAGTATATTTTAGCAAAATGTGGGACTCGTCAGATCTATCTTCAGAAGATGAGTATCTCGATGACTATGTACCTGAAAATAGGGTTCGTGTTCGAAGACCTAGAATTTTTCGAAATCGTAATAATCCAATGGATATATATAACGAAATGGAATTTAAAATGAGATATCGTTTCTCAAAAAACTCCGTTATGTTTTTGTTCGAAAAATTTGGGAGACACATAGAGCCTCAAACAAAACGAAACAAAGCTATACCAGCTGTTCTGCAAATTTTCATTACATTGCGGTTTTACGCAACTGGAGCATTTCAACAGCTGGTAGGAGATCATACTATGATATAGAAACAATCCGTGAGCACAATCATTAGAAGGGTAACACATTATATTGCTCTACTAAAACAAGAATATATAAATATGCCATCAACACCACAAGAATTGAACAAAATTAAAACCATTTTTTACGAAATTCGTGGATTTCCTGGTGTGATTGGTGCGATCGACTGCACACATGTGAAAATTCAATCACCTGGTGGACCAAATGCAGAAACATTCAGAAACAGGAAGGGCTATTTTTCTATCAACTGTCAAGCTGTTTGTGATGCTAGTTTGAAAGTGTTACATATCACTGCTAGACATCAAGGCTCGGTCCATGACAGCACAATATTTAATGATGGGCCGCTCAGAACTCATTTTGAGAATGGTGACTATGACACTTCATATTTACTAGGTGACAATGGGTATCCTTGTAAGAATTATCTTCTGACACCAATTTTGAATCCTCAAAATGCATCCGAACAGGCCTATAATCGGTCTCACATTGCAACAAGGAACCCCATTGAAAGATGTTTCGGAAATATTAAACGCAGATTTCCATGTCTGGCACTGGGATTGCGACTAAAGATGTCCACAAATCTTGCAGTAATAATTGCATGTTTCACACTCCATAATATTGCACTACAGTTGAAAGATGAAAATCCTCCTGTAGACCTGAATGTGGTTAATCCAGAAGCATTAAATGAGGTGCCGGTTCTGGAAAATAACAACATCAGACCAAATGTTGCTGCTAGAAATGCACTACTGGCTACAGTTTTTGCAAGATAAATGCCTCGATTAATGTAACAAAACAAACAACAAAAATTAAATTTTTCTGAAATCGTCTGTATTTTTTATCTATTGCTGAAAGTTATTGGATCAGGAAAGTAAACTTTCTTTGACTCAATACAGTAAAATCAAGACTACTATGATAATATATTGTATGGTACAAGTGAATACAGAGATATTTTATTCATAAGGGGAATATTTTACTCACCGAGTCTGCCTCATGAGCTAGCTAATTTCCCGAATGGATAAAATCTCTTTATTCACTTGTGGCATATATATTTTTTTATTTCATACTGCATCGTAAAACCCATGTTTAAGTTAATGATTTTAGTCCGGAAAATGAGGCTTTACGGTATCAGGTCCGGTAAAACATTTTACCGGACTCAAATGAAATAAACAGGTCCGGTAAAACATTTTACCGGACTCAAATTAAATAAACAGGTCCGGTAAAATATTTTACCGGACTCAAATGAAATAAATCAATAATCAAACTATTTATCATTTTTAATTGAAAAAAATTTTTTTTGTAGTTTTAAGTAAAAATCTAATAATTGCAGTATGAAATAAAACGCATTACGACATACGTCCGGTAAACTTTTACAGTAGCTCGTCTCAACATTCCAGACTCGGCTCCTACGTCGCCTCGTCCCGAAACATTTGGACTCGCTACTGTAAACGTTTACCAAACTTATAACGTAAATTACTATTCCAATACCTGCATTTAATTATATAAATAAACTTTAAAAATTAATAATTTTTTTCGTTGACCTCTTGTTAATTTCAATATTAATGAATTATTTTTCCTAAAAAAAGAATGGATTAATAGATGTCATTAATACACTATTTTTCATTAATACACTCTTTTTCATTTTGCATGAAGGTTAGTTGTATTAATCAAATTTTTCACCACAAAAAAAGATTTTGCAGTCAACGAAAAAATTTTGTAATCAACTCGTTTGTTAATGGGCGATTAATAACCTCAACTATTACAGGCACTCACTCGCTATCGCTCCTTCGTGCTTTAAACAGTTTCGATTATTCGCCTTCATTAACACACTTGTTGGTTAAATAAGTATTAATAAGTAATCATATCTGGTTTTGTACTAGTTACCAAGATACACATATGTATTTTGTAAGTTGCTATGGATGATGGACTATTTTATTCGCTATTGAATAAAGTACCATTTTATCCACCCTTATCCTTAAAATGTTACTTTACCATGGAGATTCTAATAGATAAACCACAACTTTACACCTAGGTATTGGAAAAATTACTATTTTACAGAAAAAAAGATACAAAAAGATGATAAAATTTTATGTCATTTTTGACAGAAATCAAATTATTAACATTAATGTCACTATTCACTATGGAATTAACAGAAACAGAACCTGATTCTGATTTTTTAATTTTTTTTTCAATATTAACCATAAAAAATCGTCTTCCTTCAATTTGATCATGCGATTTCAGTAAAAGTAATATAAGTAGAATAAACATCAAAAACTCAAACTTAATCAGTATTTATTTTTGTTTTAAATTAACTTCACTTTCTAATAAACGTATTTCTAAATTTAATTTTTTTTTCTGCAGATCATGTATCTCTTTCTTCATCTTCATTTCCTCCTCGTGTTGTTCCTTTTTGATTGCATGTTCAGCACAATATAATATTCGGTTCTGAGCTCTTCAGAACTCCTTTGTACTGAACATGCAGTCAATCCAACGGGAATGGATGAAGGAAGGGGATCTTGTGCAGAAGGACTTGGCGATGGATGGGAAGGGGATTCGTGGTGAAAAACATATTCATTGGCATCACCTAACAGATAGAAATTATTAATTTCTTTATAATAATCAGTATAAAGGACCTCTGCATTGTATCAATATTATTTATGTAAATAACATTCGACAATTTCATAACAAAATAAAGCGGTACCTACTACCTTCATTTTGAAACCTATTATCATTTTTTAATAATACAATCATAATAATTTCGTTTCTTTGGCATGTTATAGGTAATTTAAAGTAGCAAGGTTTCATACCATAATATTGGGTAGCATCGTCATACGCGTTGCTTAGGGGTTCAGCCTCATTTTCAAGGAATGCAACGAGCTGTGCCCCAGTTGCTCCCAATTGTCCTTTGTAGCCACCACCTCCAGTTTTATACAAATCCTTCTCTAAATGCAAAGAAAAAATGTAATTAAGAGGTAGGTACATTTGATTGTACACTTCTGTGCAATAAAATTAAGCACACACGGCTTTGTTCTATTTATTAATAGCGTTTCATTTTTGTAAGGACTTAGTTTTGGTCTTTTAATATAGGTGTTATTTTCAAGTTTACTAGTAGATTTTATTTGTGTTATTTATATTAAAATCACATATCTGAAATTGACCGCATTTAGTAAATATTATGAAAACTGTTAAACAACATACGGCCGATATCACTAACTCGGATAATTTATTAGTCTCGGCTTAATCGGCCTCTTAGGCGTATTAGTTTCTTTGCTGCTTCTGCTATCTTACTTGACCTTTGTTTCGTTGTCGCATTTTTAAGTACTTCCTTTGTGGGGTATGCCAGTTTTTCGGTTATACATTGGTTTAGTTTGTCGAAATCTTGTTTTCTGGTTCATGTGATTGTTTTCAAGTGAATAAGGAGGTTCTTTCTGTAAATCTTTTCATATACTCTCAATGCAGTGTGGTTTATTCTTTCTAGTTCCGTACCTTGTACAGGAACCGCGGAAGTGGGGGGCAGAGGGGGCCAAATGCCCCCCTAAAATCAAACGGGGGGGGGGGGGGGGCTCCAATTTTACTACCTGGAAAAAAGGTTTCTCTGTGCTATCCTTCACAGAGCTTTGTTTTTTCTTAAATGAAAAAGCGCTGGTACGTAAGAAAAATTGTCAGAGAGAGCAGAGCATAAGAATATTTTTTAACGCGCTTTTATTAGTTCCACCTGTATGTATGTTTGTTTGTAACGGAATCTTTGAACGCGATTTTCACCCACTTCAAAACTTCAGATTGAACTGAAACTTTGCACACTTATCAAGGACTGATGACAATACAATAATTTAATAGGTTTGTCCCATTATCCTCACCGGGATCTTCAGGATCAACGATTTTTACCTTAAAATCATAAAATCCACTATACCGGCCGTATGTAAAACTACAAACTTATGCCAAATTTACCGACATGTTGTGCATTATCTTTGCAATATAAGTAATAAAATAAAATATTTTTATAATTTGACTGATAATTTGATTGATCTAGTCATCTCTGTTTCGTCTTATAACTGCAGTAAATTGACCGGAGGAAGCCGGGGCCTGAGATTGAAGCAAGGGGGTGACCAAAGAATTTTGCCCCCCCCCCCCCCCCCCCCCGGGTCATGGAATACTTCCGCGGTCGCTGCCTATGTATTGTTTATGTCAATTTACAGTGAGGGTTTTTATAGAAGAAAGAATTCATTACTTTAAATTGATGTTCTTCTATGACATTTACCATAGTTACTGCTCATTTCTTTCGAATTAGCATTTCAATAACATTCCTGTTGTTTTTTGTTTCTCCTTTAGAGTATATTAATCATCATATTTGAGTCGTATTAGTTCTTTTTTCTTCCTTCTCACCTCGCTTAGTCCCAGAATTCCCGTTTTATATTTTGAAGTTCTTCTTGTAAGTGTATTAGCTCATCTTTTGAATAGATGAATGTGGTGTTCCCCCCCTCCCCCCCCCCCTAAATCTATGTAGCAGACCGGTTGTCCGGTGTGGGATGGTGAATTATTTCCACCCAGCCGAAGTCTTCTCTCTTGCGTTTGAAAATTCGTTATATTATTCATGTTTCTGCTTGAGGGTATTTGGGCATTCAAACGCCCCGCTGCCCACTGCGTGTTGGCACGTTATATTAGCAGCTCATTATGGGTACTAAAGCTGCTTGCAACCGACCAATCTGGATCAGACGTTGCTACTGGTTTTCGTTGTCCCGGGTTTTTTATTTTTTCGGTACCCACCTATCCGTCACGTTGGGTGACGCCTCATGGGGACCACCAACCCCACAGGAGGTTTAGATATATAGGTTCTCATCAACAACTGACTTCCACTTTTTCATCAAAAATGACTAGCACATGTACAAATTCCTTTATTCACAAAAGCTGGCAGGTTGTGTGAAATGTTTGTGATGCGATAGGTACTTCTCCATAACTATTATAATTAAAATGTCTTTAAAGAAACTTGATAATTTATTAATAAGTACAATAGTAACACGTAACTGGTTCTTCTGCTCCAGCCGAAAAAGCAATGCACCGCAGAATCATACATAGTATTTTTTATTCAATTATCATGGTGATAACATGTTTGTTTTAAAAAATATATTTTTGAATAGATTACGTGACTACTAGATAAAAAAATGCTATTTCACCGTAAAACTTTTTTATCTAATCAGTCAGATTATTGAGCTCCCAGAGTACGCAACGTAGACATGGAAATAGTAATAACAGTTTTTCTAATTACAGCAATTTCATTTTTTGCTTACTTCAAATGGAGCTACACCTACTGGAAGAAAAGAAATGTGCCGCACCACGAACCGGTAATTCCGTTTGGAACAACAGACAATCCTTTCTCAAGGAAGGCCACTATTGGAGTTCGTCTAAAATGGATTTACGACGAATTTAAATCCCTCGGGCACAAACACGCTGGGGCATATCTTTTTGCTTCGCCCAAATATGTGCCGATCGACCCCATATACATCAAGAACATAATGCAACGAGATTTTAATCACTTTACCGAGCGTGGTTTCTATTATAACGAAAAAGATGACCCTCTCAGCGCCAACCTCTTTGCGCTTGGGGGACACCAATGGCGCAATCTTCGTACCAAACTAACGCCCACATTCACTTCTGGTAAGATGAAAATGATGTTCGAGACTTTGCTGCAATGCGGGCATCAGATGCAAGACGCCATGGAAATATTCAGTGAGAACAAGCAAGTAGTTGACATAAAAGATATATTGGCTTGCTAAACCACAGACATCATCGGATCCTGTGCCTTCGGGTTGGAATGCAACAGTTTTAACAACCCTGATGCGGAATTTCGAAGGTATGGAAAGAAAATATTCGATCCCATGTCTTATCTTCAATCTCTTCAGCTGGCTATTGCGTTCGCTAAGCCCAACCTGGCTCGAATGTTGGGAATACGATTCTTTCCCAAGGAATGCACACATTTCTTTATGAACGTTGTTAAAGATACCTTGAGATATAGGGCTAGTAACAACATTGTGCGGAAAGACATGCTTCAGGTCTTAATAGATTTACAGGATGATTTAAAACGGGCCGGCGAAACTGCACTAACAACTGAACAAATAGGCGCACAAGCCTTTATTTTCTTTGCGGCCGGCTTTGAAACTTCATCTACAACCATGACTTTCTGCTTGTACGAATTATCCTTAAATCAGGAAATACAGGAAAAATTAAGAAATGAAATAAACGAAGTATTGACAAAACACAACGGGAAGGCTACCTATGAAGCAATAGGGGAGATGAAGTATATGGGCCAAGTGGTAGATGGTAACAATTTTTGCTCACTTTCAGATTAGGTATAACGAATTGTAATTCCAGAAACTCTACGGAAATATCCACCACTTTCTTTTATAACTAGGGAATGTGTGGAAGACTATAACATTGAGGGAACTGACTTAGTACTTGAAAAAGGGATGAGCATCTTG
This sequence comes from Agriotes lineatus, assembly GCA_940337035.1. NCBI lineage: Eukaryota > Metazoa > Arthropoda > Insecta > Coleoptera > Elateridae > Agriotes > Agriotes lineatus. Next base: position 876,960 of record OW679195.1, on the reverse strand, counting down.
ATTTCTGTCTTGGGGCTACATCATGATACGGATTATTATCCTGATTCCGAAAAATTTGACCCAGAAAGATTTTCTGAAGAAAATAAGCAACAACGGCCACCATTTACTTACATGCCGTTTGGGGAAGGACCTAGAATTTGTTTAGGTTGGTACAGACATATTTTTACTATACTATTACAACTCAAACATAAAGTTAAAATCTTCTTATGTTATGTTATGACGGCACCTCCACTGAATTTATTTTCAACAAAATTACATATCCGACGCATGTAAAGAGAAAATAGATACGATGGCATGTTATGTCAATTATCCTGTTTCCATTTTTAATTTTGTTCTCTGATTGTCATTTTTTGGCAGTGGTCTATTATGATATGTTTTTAATGCTGAAGTTTGGAATTGATAGACAAATCATTACAGGTCTTCGATTTGGCATGATGCAGACCAAAGTAGGGCTTATCCTTTTACTGAAGAAATTTAAATTTTCTTTGAATAAAAAAACTGAAGCCCCAATAGTGTTCGATGCATACAGCCCTATTTTAACATCTAAAACTGGAATCTTCCTGGACGTGGAAAATCTGGGCTAAAAGCAGCATAACTTCTTACCTATAGAACAATGTTTACAATAACGAGTTATTAAAAGAAACTATTTGTAATTGAATAATGGCCAACTTTACTTATTTAACCTCTATATTAGGAAGGTGCAAAGGAGCTGGAAAAAGGTATATAAAAATATGTGCGTCTTAATGCAAATTACGTACAAACGTGTATCCCAATGCTATTGATGGTTTCGATGTTACAGTTGCTACTTCAACATATAACATAATATGCTACGTACTATATATTTATACCTTATCTATACCGCTGTCATTTAACTATTGTATTATAATTTTTGTAAATAATCACAGAGGCAGAGCTGGGCAAATTATTTTTAAAAAGCAAAGAAATTAATTATTTATTACCAATGACTTCCCAGTGAAGTAAAATTGAATTACCGGGGACAATTACTCAATGGAAATACTAATGTAATTATTAATTAATTGGTAATACTACACACACTGCATACATTACTTTTTCAATGGAAACATGGAAAAATACGAAGGCGACAGCAATGAATAAAAAACAATGGGCAAAATTCGTACAGGAACACTAGAATGAACATAAGCGTTTTTCCGATTGCTTTTCACCATGTATCAGTAGTGTTTCACTTTATCTCAAATGCTTTTCCTTCTTGCCAACGCTTGTTAATATTGAAAAATAGTGAAACACAAATGATACATGTGTACTATCCTTACACCTACAGGTAGATATACATAAGATTATGTACAGGCTGAGTCAATAGTACGGGAAGCTCGATTGTGCTTACACCGTTAAAAATATCGAAATAAACCAAGTTCCATTATAGACAAGAAATCAGAGTGCAGTTTGCAAAATTATTTTGTAATATACAGGATGTACCATTTTTGCAGAGCCGCATTCAACTTCATTGTTTTAAATGACACTCCCTATATATTTTTACATATTTGAATTTTTCCTTTGTCGAGCTTTATAAATACGTTTAGCTCTTGAAATTTACTTCAGCCATTCTGGAACGTGCGCTTGCAGGCGCTTATTCAAAAAATCACAGGGCAATTTTTCTTTGGTATATCAAATTGGGATTCCACCTATGTCTAAACATTTTTTTCGGCGAACAGAACGTCTGTCTGCATTCTGTAATTACTTTCCTCTGATACGTTAACTTTTTTTCAGATGGCACCCCCATGCATTTTATTAACTAGCCACTTTTACACCTGACATGTCCCATACCAAAAATTGATAGTTGAAGAGATAATGGGATTTTTTGCATCTTGTCTCTACCTACTCAATGTGTCATTGAAATCAGGTGTTCTTAATGGATTACTGTCAGACACACGTCAATCTCTCGATCTACTTCACGTTATTAATTTATTGGAAAAATGAAGTTAACGAAAGATGTATTTGGGGAACGTGAGATATGCCCCCGTAGGAGGCATGCAAAAGCCAAAGACTTCCGAAAAGTGCAAAACCATAGGTAGAGGAATTTTCATATTTGAGGGCGAAAATAAAACACTGCTGAATGTCACAAACCACAAAGACCAAAAAAATAAAATGAGAACCTATCTACAGTTACGTCAGTTTTTATATACACAGAACGACAAAAGTACCCAAACTGTACAATAAAGGACTTAGAATTATTTATTTCTAACAAATAGCAGTTGGAATTACAAAACATGTTCAAAATGAGGGCCCTCGTGGGTTATACATTTGTCAATCCTTGTTGAAAATAAGCCATTCACGACTTCAAGTGTGGCAGTGTCAATGCTATGACAAACCACTGTAATTCTTTCTTGCATATTTTCTCTGGTAAATACCTGGGGACTTCAGTTTCATACACCCGATTGTAGGCGAAAAAGGAAAACTCTGGTTTTGTTAGGTCAGGTGACCTCGCAAACCATCGCACTGGGCCTCCCGTGCGATTTTGACGTGTGTCAAGAAATAATTCATTTGTTTTTAATGGCACACCGGATAGGCATCGATGAGACGTGTGCATTTTCAAAAAAATCGAATTGTCTCCCCAACTCAATTTTTGGATACAGGACATGCGCAATGTAAAAGATGTAAAATGAGAAGCAAGAGGTGACTAAGCAATAAAATACAGAGTGTGCTATTTGAAAAAATTAAGTTATGGTCCTTCAAAATTTTCAAAAGTTGACGTGTCACAGCAAAGTAATCCCACAATGCAGATAAGCATTATGTTTACCAAATGATAGTTCAAAAACTTGTTTAGACATAGACGTTCTAATTTGATATACCAAAAATTAGATGCCCTGTGATTTTGTGTTTGCAAGTGCAAGTTTTTACAGAAAAATCCAATAACTCCACAATGCCTGAAATAAATTTCACAAAGCATTAAGAAGCAACAATCCAAATATGTAAAAATATATAGGGGGTGCCATATAAAAATATTAAGTTGAATGCGGCTCTGTAAAGATGGTATACTCTATACAGTGTGCCACAGATCGATTGGGATTGTATGGGTAACTTTCTTATCATTGAAGATGGAAATTTAGTTAAATGGGCAATGTTTTGCAGTTTCATATGCTGATTTAAAATCTTTTTGAAAAAGTTCAAAATGTCGAATCAGTCAGAAGTTATTAAAAAAAACTGTCATTTTCTTGTATGTCAAATATCTTTGTAAGTATAACAGATACGAAAAAAAGTGTCATATAAAAATCACTGTTTTCCATAAGACCAATTTAAAATATTTGTGTCGAACAAAAATTAAAGATGGCCGCTTTTGAGCTTCCTTAAGTTAAATAGGCGCCATATTGGGTTATTAGGTTGCTGAATAGAATTTTTTATTCTCGTTTCAACGATTTAAGATAACATATGATTGAGTAAAAAATACTAGTAAAATGAATTGTTTTTACATTTTAATCAAGTAGGCTTACATGGATCCAAACAAAAATAGGTGAAATTTATTTTAGAAAACCTTTGTATTTAATTCCTATAATACTTAGTAACATGTTAATTCAGTGCTAAGTACTTGAACCACAAAAACATCGTGATATTACTCTTCAAATGTGGCAAATACCAATTACAATTACCGTATTTTGAAAAGTAATTCAATTCCAAGAGAAATCAACAAAAGATGAATTAATTAGTAATTTAATTACAAAGTAATCAATTACTGCCCAGCTCGCACACATGTTTAAATTAGTTTGAATCGGTTGATTGATCAATCGATTGATTAAAGATTGGAGAAAGGGTAAACCTTCTCCAGTTATATGCTTTCTAGTCCCCGCTCAAGCTATATATTTTTTATTTAATTAAATATTATAATATATTAAAATAACCCGTACGATAATTGGGGAAAAAAGTGGGAACTAATATCTCTAAGTAGCTCAGTAAAGTTCCCCTTCCAGTGTTGTCTTTTCTCAAAGTAGGTAATTAAAAATATAATAATTAAAAGTAATAAGATCTGTAGATAGGCGACTGTTTTATAATATCTATTTTCGTAAAATTTTAGCAATGATATCGTTGTTAAGCTAATTTTATTAACAGTTTTAGTATGTTTAAGTTGCTGGTTTGTAATAAGTTATTTTAATTATGCAGATGCGTGTGCTATATGGCACCAACATTATTTTTAACAGTGTTGCTCAAGATGTGGTAGCAATGTTGTGTTGCCAATTCGAATTGCATTTTTGTTTTATACTTGAAATGGGGCTTCAGATATTGGGAAAAGAAACACTAGCCGTGTTTGCCAACATGGAAAATCCATGCTCCAGGAAGCACTCGCTCGGCGTATTGATGAAGAAACTCTACAGTAAGCTGAAAGCAGAAGGGCATCAACACGACGGTTTTCATCATTTTTTATCCCGGGTTTCCATTTCCCTCGATGAAGTATACTTACTTACTCCAGTTTCGAGTGATACAGCTAATCACGTTTTAATAAAAGTGTCGACAAAATTTTGACAGTGGGACAGGAGAATTAGAGTTAAAATAGAGCTTGAAATAAGTGACTTCGCTTGATTAGAGCAGATATATGGGAACCAACTATAAGCGGTGAAAAAAAATTTATCAAGAAATTGAAAACAAAGCAAAAAAATTAATGTATAAGAACTAAGAGATGAAATTGGAAATGTGATATACGACGTTTTATCTTACAATAGCAATTCTTGTGCCTAAATAGTTTGCGCAGTCAGAATATGTCGCGAAATAAATTTATAATTAGTCGCCTATGATTTGTGATATACGTTTGACAGTACTGAAGTGTATTGGCAGTACTGAAGTGTATTGTCAGTCTATGTCAAATTCGAGGTTCGTAGGTTAGGTTTTGTTTGTTATTTGACACAGACTGGCTCAAAACTTAACCTGAAAATTACGAATTTTACATAGCTTGACAGTGCTACCAACAATGCAGTAGTATAAATAATGAAAACGCACTTGTGAATAAAACTTTCTTTAGTCACTGAAAACAGTTGTATAATGTATGGTAATAGTATATTATGTTATAAGGAGTAAACGTGATACTTTATGTGGCGAAGCTGAAGTTTATTTAGCCAAACGTTAGTGAGGCAAATAATTCAGCTAAGCCACATAAATATCGCTCGGTTTACTTAATTATTGTTAGTATTTAGTTATTGTTAATTATTAGTTTTGTTTAAATAAATATTTAGTGGACATTTATCGTAAATAAATTCCGAACACTATTTAAAAACGTTAAAATCGTTACAATTGGTGTCAGATGTTGGGTATTGTTTAATATAAAAAAAAACTTATAAATAAATAATTAATAGTGTTGTGTTATAAATAAATTAGTGGAAGTGCATCATGGCTACGAAAAAATTGATGGAATTAAAAGTAGACGAGTTGAGAAGGGAGCTAGAAGAACGAGATGAAGATTTTACTGGAAAGAAATCAAACCTGCAGGAACGTCTTCGTAGAATCCTTTTAGGAGAGGGTCAAGAACCAGAGACTTTCATGTTCAATGTCTAGGTCGATGTGCAGCAACTAATGGGAAAATTAGAATCTAAATTGCTAGAAAATTCTAGAACTCTGAAGGATGAAATGCTAGAAGATTCTAGAACTCTGAAGAAGGAAATGCTAGAAAATTCTAGAACTCTGAAGGATGAAATTCTAGAAAATTCTAGAACTCTGAAGGATGAAATTCTAGAAAATTCTAGAACTCTGAAGGATGAAATGCTAGAGAATTCTAGAAAATTGAGAGAAAATTAATGGAAACATTAGAATCCAAGGTGCAGGAAACTTGTAGAATATTCGACAGAAAACTTGAAGAATTGGAATGTAAGAAGAATATGAAGACAAATCTCCTAGTGAGTTCGTAACGCCGACGTTTCAAGAATCAAAAGTAGTAGTCCCTGGACGTAAAGAGGTACCGACCTACAATGGGAAATCTTCCTTGGAAGAGTATCTAACATTGTTCGAGACGTTGTCCATGGTTTATGGTTGGACTACCAGTGTAAAAGCGTCTATGCTCAGTACATCTCTACGTGGGGATGGTTTGAGGGTGTTACAAACAATACCCAAGGAAGAGAGGCTGAATTTCACACAATTAGTCGCTCGCCTAGCGATGAGATATGGACAGAAACATATGGAACAAGTATATCGTTCTCAACTAAGAAACAGATTTCAAAAACCGAATGAGACCCTCCACGATTTCGAAGCAGATATCGTGCACTTAGTACGGATCTCTTATCCGGAAGCGGGGGACGATATATGTGAGAGCCTAACTATAGAACGGTGCATTGATGGGTTGCGAGATGTCGAGACACAGCAAGCTGTTAAGCTTGCTAGATCTAAAACCATTAGAGATGCTCTGACACAAGCTCTCGAATACGAGGCTCTTAAACAGTCAATCAAGGGACAAGCTCGTATTCGAGCAATGGAGAGCGCTGACAATGAAAGTGACAACCATACCATTGAGGATATTTTCCAGCTAGTTTTAAAGGCACTCGATAGAAGATCAAGTAAGAAGCAGATCCGATGCTGGAATTGTGGTGAGATGGGGCATGTCAAAAGTAAATGTGGAAAGCCCCAAAGAATGCAAAAGCTGGCGGAAAACTAAAGCGGGTTGGTGAGAAGGGGCAGACATCAACCCGTGGTACTGAAGCCCCCGAGACAGTCGTCCAGGTAGCAACTGCCGAGAACCATGCTGGAAGTGTCTTCGTGGATGGCAAGATCAACGGACGAGCATACCGGATGCTACTTGATACTGGAGCTACGAAGACAATAGCGAAGGCTAACATCTTTAAATCCAAGCAAGACGTTGTAAGAACGCAATGGCGACTTGGAACTGCTACAGGCGATTGGGCGAAGGTTCACGGGGAGATGCGCGCCCAAATCACCATTAGAAATGCCACCTTCAAACAACAAATTATAGTGGCGCATATAGAAGAGGACATCATACTTGTAATGGACATCATGAAAAAGCATGGTTTCAAATTAGATCTGCAAGCCGGTGTGTTGGAAGTTGCTAACGAGGAACTGGTGCTTTAAAATAGAAAGGACGTTAGAGTGCGTGTGATTTTGGCAGGAGATGTTGTAATACTGGTTCCTGCTTGTAAAGGGTTGTAAAATTTATTACCAACGGATAGCTCATAAATCGGAGGTATGTTTACTCAGACATACGTAAATAAGCAGGCAAACACCAACGGAGTATCCTGTATAACAATTTATTATATTTAGCTATAATACAAAATAAATATTCATGTAATAACGAGAATGAAATGTATGCTGAGTAAATCAGCGTTTATGTAATAAAACGGCGTTGCTTGTCCCTACGGATGCTGCAACCAGGTCTACACCCGTGCTAGGCGTGCCTGCTGGCCTCGTGCTTGGGACGTCGTGGACGGTCGGACTTCTAATTCGTGGTATATCGGGACGGCTGCGACGGCGCTGTGGAATCTGTCAATTTCTGGCCGGCATCGAATTTTGGCTACTGTAAACAAATACAGATTAAAACTGTTTACGTTATTTCTCACCCGGTTTGTGTAGCTACTATTGTTGCTAATGTATGCCCCGGGAAGCTCGCCGCAGCGTGGTGAGTTCGGGACTACGGGCGGAGTTCTATTTGCAAACGTAACGCAGTTGCGAGGCCGATAACCTCGAAATATTCATGTGCTTTTGGACCCCTACGAAGATGCTATTAGCAACTCGATCTCCAGGCCTCATGAATTTCTAGGTAGGTTAGTCGCCAGCTATAATCTCAATTATTAATACAAGTAGAACTATTCGCACAGCTAAGCGAAGTATTTAATTTAAAATACAAGGGGAAAATTAGGACTTGTAACTTTGTTTATAATTGCCGGTTTGCAAACGGATTATGACCCCGGTTTCTGGAATTTTAAAGCTAATGACCTAGATATTATATTCCAAAACACCAGGTCGAAATTAGCTTCGGGTTTTAATAGATTTAATAAGAAAGTGCACGCTAATGACCTAGATACTATATTCCAAAACACCAGGTCGAAATTAGCTTCGGGTTTAATAGATTTAATAAGAAAGTGCAAGCTAATGACCTAGATATTATATTCCAAAACACCAGGTCGAAATTAGCTTCGGGTTTAATATATTTAATAAGAAAGTGCAAGCTAAGGACGTAGATATTATATTCCAAAACACCAGGTCGAAATTAGCTTCGGGTTTAATAGATTTAATAAGAAAGTGATCCTCGCAGAGGATCCAGGAAAAATTTCTTCGGACAGGACGGGAACAGGAAGGGGAGTCTGAATAAGCTCAAGCTTCGGGGTCGGAATCTGGAATCGGAATCTCGGTGGAAAATCTGTCGAAATGAGCTCTGCAACTGCTTTTATATGCCTTACAAAGTTTCTAGGTGGGGAGACGGCGCGCGGCTTGCCTTTGTCTAGCGCTGTTATCACTGGCGGAACTTCGGCCCACGCTGGCTTATCTCCCTGGAACACGCCGTGTTTTTTGAAAAGGCGGAGTTCGGCGACGTTTAAATTTGAAAATATTATTTAATATTGGATTAATCAAATTCAAACGGAAGCTAGCGTTACAATGTGACGATTCCCGTGCGTAGTGTAATGCGAGAACGGACGAAGATGGGTGTATGTGGTCTGAACAAGTGACAAATATAGTGATAGAGGAACAGGACCTGGTGTGTTAGTTGCCAAAACTGTTGTTAAGACTAATTCTAAGATACCAGTACGTCTGATAAACATCAACCACTACCCGGTAACTCTCAAGGAAGGTACGGTCTTGGGCTGCTACTCATTGGTTGCATCCATCGTGCATCCATTCCAGAATATAGAGACTTCTTCTGTTGCACCGTGTGAACAGCTGGATAATTTGATTGCTACTGCAAGTCAATGATTGTTGCCGGAACAAAAGACGAGGGCGAAAGAGCTAATAAAACGATACTCTGACGTCTTCGACTGGAAGAATAGCGCAAAAAAAAGAACTAATAGCGTCCAACATAAAATTGATACGGGCGAATCAAAACCTATTCGCCAAGCACCTAGAAGGTTACCTTTGGCCAAATACCAAGAAGTTGAGCAAATCATTAGCGAAATAAAACGAGATGGAGTAATTGAAGAGTCCAACATCCCATGGGCTTCACCTGTGGTATTGGTGAAGAAGAAAGATGGTTCCGCTCGATTTTGCGTTGATTATCGACAGTTGAACAATGTTACGAAGAAGGAGAGTTACCCTTCACCACGGATTGACGATACCTTGGATACACTTGCGGGATCAAAAATCTTTTCAACTTTGGATTTGAAGAGTGGATATTGGCAAGTGGAAATGGTGAAGAAGATTCGTGAGAAAACTGCATTCACTGTAAGATCAGGGTTATGGCAGTTTACAGTAATGCCTTTTGGCCTATGTAATGCCAATGCTACGTTTGAACGTTTAATGGAATCCGTATGGAAAGGGTTGTCTTGGAAAACTTGCCTGGTATATCTGGATGATATAATTGTGGTCGGATAAACGTTCGAAGCCCATGTGAAGAATTTGGAGGAAGTTTTACAAATTTTGAGGAGTGCCAACCTGAAGTTAAGTCCAAAAAAGTGTAACTTGTTCAAAAAGGAAGTCAATTATTTAGGTCATGTTGTGTCTGGAGGAGGAGTGGCCGCTGTTCCAGAGAAGATCAGAGCTGCCAAAGAATGGCGAATACCTAAAGACAAGCATGATGTGAGAAGTTTCCTTGGGCTTTGCACATATTATAGAAGATATGTGATGGGTTTTGCAAACATCACAAAACCACTAATACGATTGACCGAAGAAGGCAGAAAATTTGACTGGGACCATGATTGTCAAAATGCTTTTGAATAGCTCAAAGAAGCCTTAATAAGTGCTCCAGTGCTGAGCTATCTTTTGCCAGAAGGCAAGTTCATCCTCAATACTGATGCGAGTAGCGTTGGCATTGGCGGAGTGTTATCCCAAGAACAAGATGGCCAAGAAAAGGTCCTTGGGTATGTTAGTAAGGTGTTGTCGAAGCCAGAAAGAAATTACTGTGTGACCAGAAAGGAGCTGCAGTGGTCAAAAGTGTCGAGCATTACTACAAGTACCTCTATGGAAAAAGATTCCTCATAAGGACAGACCATGCGGCATTGAAATGGCTTCTGCAGTTCAAGAATCCAAAAGGACAGGTGGCCAGATGGATTGAGAGACTGCAGGAATATGATTTAAAATGAACACAGAGCCGGAACTAGTCATCGCAATGCTGATGCATTATCAAGAAGACCTTTTCCTTCGGAGTGCACCCACGTGTGGAGGACAAGAGTGGACACGCACTACGAACAACTGTTATAGACGATCAATGGCAGCTTGAAGATCTTGACAAGAATAAAAATGAAGATTCAGAATTAGGCCATTTGATGAAGTGGATAAGTCGTGGTTTCAGATCAACTTGGGAAGTAGTATGTCCGCAGTCAACCAATTTGAAAACGTATTGGGCGCAATGGAAATCCATCAGGATGGATGATGGACTTTTGAAGCGGGTCCTGGAAAATGAAAATGGTACACATCAAAGGTTGCAGCTATTGGTCCCAAGAAGAAGGGTGCCTGAAGTGTTGAAGCAGCTGCATGATGGTGTATCAGGTGGACACTGGGCGTCAATAAAACGCTAGAAAAGGTGCGCCAAAGATTTTATTGCGTGAATTGCAAAGAAGACGTCAAAGAATGGTGTCGAAAAAGTACCACATGTGCTGCAAGCAATGGACCACATAAGAAAAGAAAAGCTTCTATGCTCCAGTATAACGTAGGAAGCCCTTTCGAAAGAATAGCAATAGACATATCCGGTCCGTTTCCATTAACAGATGATGGTAACAAATATATCCTGGTGGCCATAGACTACTTCAGTAAATGGGTTAAAGCATATGCGATTCCAAACCAGAAAGCTTCGACAGTCGCTGAAATATTGGTGAAGGAGTTTATCAGTCGATTTGGGGTGCCCATGGAATTGCATTCTGATCAGGAAAGAAATTTTGAATCTGCCATTTTCCAGAACATCTGTACACTGCTTGGAGTACGAAAAATTAGAACAACTGCTTTGCATCTGCAGTCTGACGGAATGGTAGAAAGAATGAACAGGGCAGTTAGGAAATACTTGTCAAAGGTTGTTTCTAATCATCAAAGGGACTGGGACCAGTATATCCATCTGTTCTTGCTGGCGTACCGCTCTTCAGTACATGAAACCACTGAACAGATGCCTGCAAATGTTCTTTTTGGAAGAGAAATTAGATTGCTATGTGACCTTAAATTCGGCTGCAAACCTGACGAAGAATTAGTCGGCGATGATTATGTCAGCAACCTACGCCGAAAGATGGCCGAAATACACAATCAAGTTCTTTCGAACATCCAAGAGGCTAGCAACCGAATGAAGGAAAACTACGACATCAAGCCAGAGGAAGGCGGCTACCAGGATGGAGATTTAGTGTGGCTCTACAATCCCCAACGGCGTCAAGGTTATTCCCCAAAGTTGCGGAGATCCTGGGATGGACCGTATGAAGTGATGAAACGGATCAACGATCTTATTTATCGCATAAGGAAGGTTCCAAGTGGAAAGCCAAGGGTGGTGCATTTCAATCGATTAGATCCATACGCAGGAAGTAGCTCACATGAGGAGGTCCATAGATGTAGTGTTGAGTCAGAGGATCTAACGTTTGAAGAGTTTATGAAGAAATTCGCGACAGGCAAGAAGGTGTACTACGATGTCACCGAAGAAGTGCAAAAAGACTTGTTCTCGGTGCCAAAAAAATATTCGTTGGCTCACTGTGTGGCTAAGGACTTCAAAATGTCAAGAGGAATTGCTGTGGTCTTCCGAGACAAGTTCGGCAAGGTGGAGGAGCTTCGGAAACAACAACCGCATGTGGGAAGTGTAGCGCAGCTGAGACACCAAGGGCGACTTATCAATTACATGGTTACAAAAGAAGCTTCCCATCATAAGCCTACTTACGAAGCCTTATGGAACTGCCTCCTTGTTCTTCGGGAGGAACTGCTTCTTGAAAACATAACGAAGCTGGCAATCCCAAAGGTAGGCTGTGGAATGGATGGATTGAATTGGACAGTCGTTCGAAGCATGATTGAAGTGATTTTCTAACATACTGGTATAAGAATCTTGGTCTGTTGCTACAATCCATGGAAGCCGGAAAACAACCAGAAAACAGTGGACTGTCATTTTTACATGGTTTCAAAGTGCAACAAAAGAGCGAACTGTAGATTCCTTCATGACCCCAGCAAAACCATTAGGAAGTTTCGGGACGAAACAGTCTTAAGGAAGGGGCAGTGTAACGACTATCAGCCGCCGGAAGCGGTGACATCGCCGTCTGCTGGGTCATGGTTCCCGAACGTTCCACAAGGTGACTCATCGATGAATCGTCGGGGTTTTCCAGCAACTTCTGAATTCTAGAATGATTTTGTGACTGGGTATAAAGTGGATCGACGGACCGATCGTGATTGATTGTGGCCGCAGTAGTCCTACAGTTCACGTCGTACATAAATGTTATAAATAAATATCGCTCGGCTTACTAAATTATTGTTAGTATTTAGTTATTGTTAATAATTAGTTTTGTTTAAATAAATATTTAGTGGTCATTTATCGTAAATAAATTCCGAACCCTATTTAAAAACGTTAAAATCGTTACAATATATTACTTACTATATTGCTAGCGGCTATGAGTTGGGACGTCACGAAGGAAGTGAAACAGACAACCAACTCTTCAATGTATATGGTGAGCTGTGCGCAAGCGCGTCGGCGTCGTCCGTCTCGTGGTCAAGTTTAAAATTCGCTTCTAAAGGCGGAGTTCGAATTCTCACGCATGCGCACGAGACGCGTAATACTCAGAGTGAGACTATGTTGGAAATCACTGTTTAGATGTTTAGTTAAGATGTCAACTAGATAATATACCATATCTTCTTCTTAAGGTTCCGATAGCAGTCGGATACCTAATGAAACCAATGAGCCTAAGATTCATAACAATTTTTAAACAAAATATTAATAAATGTAATATTACAACAAAGAGCTTAAAGTAATGTAAATTAAATATTTTTGCTAATTCTGGTTACTACAGTATAATAAATGTAAACAGATATTAACGCATGGATGTATTAATAGATCCATGTATTAACGATACAAGTTTGATTGGCAAAACGAGGCGGTGAGCCAAGTTTTGCGACAATCAAAAGAGTCTCGCTAAGTGCAAGTGCCATAAGCAAACGTGTATTGTTCAATATTTTATTTTCATCAATAAATTCTGGTTTAATGTATTTTTATATATAAAAAGAGTGCGGTAATATCCATTACCGCACTGAGTGCGGCAATGAAGCTCTGAATGATACTAAAATTAATTTGGTTAATAGCCCATAACAACACCGATGAAGATTTCTTCAAACACTACCCAAAACTGCGAAAGAATATTTGCTCAAAATTTACAATTTAACTTGGAGTAGTCATCAGTTTCTTAAAAAATGGACACAAGCCAACACACTGCCAATACTAAAACAAAGTAAACCCCAAGACCAAATATCCTACAGACCCATATCTCTCACGGGCACAATGTGTAAAGCCTTAGAAAAATAATAAATAACAGGCTAGTTTGGGTTTTAGAAAATAAAGATCTGTTAAACCCAGCTCAAAGTGGCTTTTGCAAATCTCGGTCTTTTTTTCTTCTTATGTACCCATATACCCATCGGGTGTCAGACGCAAATCTCGGTCAACAAACGATAACATAATCAATCTAGAAACAGAAATTCATCAAGCGTTTGACATGACATGGCGGTATGATATACTAAAGAAGTATGTTTGGGGGTTTCGAGGAAATATAATAGCATTTGTTAAAGATTTTCTGGGAAATTGAACTTTTCGAGTGAAAATAAACAGCACCTTTTCAAACAAAAGAGCAGTACAAAACAGAACACCGCAGGGATCTGTAATAAGCACAACTCTATTTTTAATCGCTATAAATGACACCATCCAAGACGTAAAGGCCCCTGCAAAAGCAAGCTTGTTTGCAGACGACGTAGTTATATATGATAAAGGCAAAACCTTAAATACCATACAGAACTTATTACAAAATGCTATTGACAAAATAGAAGAGTGGGTCAAAACAACTGGTTTTAAATTTTCCACAGAAAAGACTAAATGCATTCTGTTTTCTAAAAGAGTGCCGAATATAATACCAACGCTGAAGCTGAATCACAGTACTCCAATTTGTAAGCAAAATAAAATTTCTTGGTGTAATATTTGATGAAAGGTTAACCTGGAAAGTCCTATAAATCATGTAAAACACACTTGTTCGACAGTTGATGAAAACACAGGAAAATCATCACTGAGGAGCAGACACAAACCAATTGCTATATACAGAAACCTAGTCAGATCAAGGATTGATTACGGAATTATTGATTATTCTAGCTGCAGAAAAACCTACTAAAGTAATCAAAACCATTCGAAACACAGCATTAAGAATTGCGATCGGATCCTTTCGCACCAGCCCGATACAGAGCCTATATTGTATTGCAAAAGAACTGCCAATAGAACAACGCATCAAACACTTATCTCTTTTTTATGCTGCTCGCATTTCAATATCCCCAAAAAATCCCAGTTATAACAATACTCTCTCAAACCGCTATAAAATAGTTTATCAGCTTAAGACAATTGTCCAACCTCCATTCTACCAACGCATTAACCCGTATCTCGAAGAAATCCAGTACGAATATCCACCTATTCCTTTTCCTCGTGAAACCTCTGTTCCACCATGGACTATCGCTCTACCAATAATAGATACCTCCCTAACCAGCTATCATAAAAGCGAAAGTCACCCCATCGTAATTCGTCAGTCGTTCTATCAGTTACAAAAAAAATATGCAAGCTTTACGTTTATATATACGGATGCATCGAAAACTGAAGAAAGTGTGAGGTCTGCTGAAGTAATGCCAAATTAAACGTTCTACTATCATATTCTAAACGTATGCAGCGCCTTTACAGCGGAGTTATACGCCATACAACAGGCTCTACAACATGTGTCACACACACCTACGCAGAAATATGCAATTTGCACCGACTCGTTAGGCGCAATCCAGCAAACACACTATTCCTCAAGTCCTATGATACAAAATGTGAAAACAAAAGTAACTCACTTATTAAGTCGTGGAAAGGAAATAGTGATGATCTATGTACCATCCCATATAGGAATAACAGGGAATGAAAAAGTCGATAAAACAGCATGTGATGCAACTCTAAGACCAACACAAGTAAACAACGTTCACACAATTGGTGACATTAAAGCATTTTAAACTAAAGATACACGAAATATGGCAAAGCAAGTGGAACCTCATTGCAACTAAACTTAGAAAAATTAGTATCAGAATAGGTCACACCAAATATACCCATGGATAATTACATATTTAGTGGCAAAAAACAACCCATATTTAATGCATGCCAAGTTACTAACACAATCAAAAATATACTCGTGGAATGTCCGAAATATGCTGTACAACGCAGAACAAGTAAGATGCCTGCAGACATAAAAGAAGCAATTGGTGACACCCCTGAAAATGTACGAAGATTAACCAACTTTCTGAAATATATAAATACGTATAATGAATTGTAAATTATAACTTAACTGTACCATATGAGCTAATGGACCATAGTGGTCGATGCTATTATTAAAAAAAATCTAATAAAAATAAATTAATTTTAACACCAGGTCAAGCCATTTTATATTTACATATTACTTTCACTTGATATATCGCTGTCAGTATCAGATGCAGAAACGTGAACTACTAATGGTTTAACTGCTTCAATGGCTTCTTCGATGAGCTCCTCACGTTGGTACCACTTTGTGATGAGCGTGCTCGTATGCCTTACACAGTTTTCCCAAACATCTGGACCAACGTGCTCTAAGGCTTCCTTCTACATTTCTAAAACCTGTGTATCCCCGTAGCCATCTCTACCTATATGCTTATTATAATAGGTTTTTGCTTGAGCCCATACTAATTCTATATCATTGAAGTCGCAGTGATATGCTGGCAAGCGAAGAACTTCGTGGCTTTGTTCTCTGATGTACTCATCAATAACATACCTTTTTGGTTTTTGATTTAGCTTTGCTAGCCCTAATAATTCATTTTTGTTCATATTGTTTTCAATTGACACATTATTGTTATTCAACCATTGAGTAATTTCAGCTTTTCTCCATGTCGAAGTGGGTTGCTTTTCAAGCAACATGCTGTGATATGGAGCATTATCGATAATTATTAATGAAGGCCCTTCCAAATTGCAGACTAGCTGTTCTTTTACCCATTTGAAAAATAAATCACCATTCGTTTCTGCATGATAATCAGCAGAAATTGTTTTTGAAGCAAATATTAAACCTGCATTATTAACAAAGCCTCCCGTACCACCAGCATGCAGAATGATGTAACGTTTGCCATCATAGTTTCAGGTTTACGAACACTCTTCACATTACTGTCTTGTCATAATTTCATTGGGTTTCCCTTAGAGTAAATCCAGGTTTCGTCTAGAAAAATGATATCTCTAATAGGAGACTGTAAATTTTTCACGTATTCTCTCATAAAGTAGCCTCGCATGGCAGCAATATTAGTTCTTTCCACTAAAAATCTTCTATTACTTTCTTTTGCAAATTTAAAGCCGATGGAAGGAAGAACTCTGTGTAAACTGGTTCTACTAATATGTGTTATTTGTTTAGCCCTTAACTCGGTATTCAACGTGGCCAACGTAACATGTTTTTCTAAAAATTTACAATTAGTTTAAATATCTTAAGGTAACCTCAAATTTAAGTACTTTGTTGATACATGTTGTATATTGTATCTCGAATTGCCATCTTCACACCATCGTGTAAATCAGTGGATTTTGATTTACGTCTCGGCCTTGATTTTCCTGGACTAGATAAAATCGGATTGCTTTTAATTCGCTGCTTAATCGTTGTAACACTTGACTCACTGATTTTTAATGCATTGGCTACTCTCTAAAATTTAGATTTATTTAATATAGCGTACTATGAATAGCTTTACGTACCTACTTCACGAACTGCAGTTAGTGGCAACAGCGGTCCACCATTAATTTTCTCTGCTTCAAAGTACTCTAAACGCGTAAGAACCATTGCTTGGGCCTGAGAATTTAAACGTTTTCCAGGCATTGCTTTCCAAAAGTTCAAAACAAATAGGCTGGAAACGCAAACATACATAACCTAACCATGAAATTTACAAAACCGACTGCATACCTGATACGAAAAACGCTAGTAGTAGTAGTAGTTCTGAAAAGAACTGTTTATAATGCTAATGAAAGCCAGGAAAACTGAAAAATGCAGTTGAAACCAGAAAACGAACAATCGGAATAATTTGACACAAGCACGAAGTCAAATTACAAACCAAATTCATAAGGCGTTGCCCGGCAGATCAAAGTTCAACAGTGCTGTACAATTTCTGTTTTATTCGTATTTACTGCCAGCCCTATTGCACACACGTCGTAACTTAATGGGCGCGATAGCAGAAATCAATTACTGTTGTTTTCTTTGTCTATCAAACGGCAACCAATGTATAAGTGCTAGACAACTATTTCTTTGATTACTTCATATACAGATGACGTCAGGAGGAAGAATCCTGGAACAGATATAGTACGTTTTTTTTTCTATAATAACTGTCAAAGTGTTACAATGTTGGTAGAACGTGATTAAAACGCTGCTAAATTTTTATACCTCGTGTTGGTAGAACTTTTTCAAAATTATGGTTATTGTCAATTTTGAATGTCAAAGTTTCTTAATTTGAACTCTTGACAAATTTCTTTTTTTAAAATGGATCATCATCATCATCAATAAAATCGGATAAAAAAAGAAAACCAAGAAATATTTTAAATGCAAAAATGAAGCAAGTGATATTAAATTATGACATATCTGTCAAAATGACAATCATTTTTTTAGTGGAAGAAAAGAACTAAAAATCTATGTACCAACATTATTAAAACTAGGGACCCTGCAGGAATGCAACTTATCCCCTAGAAAGTTGACCTTGAAAATTATTATAGAAAAAAAAACCTACTTTAGTACTGAATCACCCGAGCTAATAGCACACGGCCACAGCAGCTGTCACACCATAACCCACGGCGACAGATGCTCCGCTCCGCTGCTTAAAGGGTTTAATTAAATTAAAACTTTTTCGTACTCTTTTTGAAAATAAAAACCGGCCTACGATCTAAGTCTAAAAATTAGCAAAATTTTAAGCCATCATACAATTTAATCGGTCCAGTACACAAAAGTTGCTATTTTATCTGCTTAATCAGATAAAGTGACACTTTTACCTTGTCAATAAAGACACATAAGTTGTCACTTTTATGACGTTTGCGGATAAAATAATTTATTACAAAAGACAATGCACAATTGAGATGAAGAAATATTCTACGAAAACACAATATTTATGTGGATAGTGGTACACTACCAAAATTAAATAAATGTTAAATTATAATTAAACAAATAAATAATTATATTCACATTACTAAAAATAAGATATAAAAAATAAGATCAAAAATATTAACGATTTCTATTTGTAAACTTTAACATTTTTTTGTTAAGCCTGCGTTTACACAGTATTATAAAAATATTTTTATTACATTCTCTTAAGGCGGCTAAGGAGAGCTTATATATTTCCACAGTGAGCGAGGTGAATTTTTGATTTGCGCCTTAAAAGTAAAACTTAGGCAACTGTAGATACATCACTTTGTCTTGTTATGCAAATGTGGGAAGCGGATTATTTCGCTAAGTACCTACCTTATCTGAAAATCTATTACCTGCAGCAAAGCTTCTATGTATAAGTGAGTTCGCCCAATACATCCTTGTTTGTTATCGAATAGCGGATAGACCAACTTTTGTTATAGAGAAAATTGAATGTCGCAATCACCTTCTCAGAAATTATATTAATAAATTAGCAGACATTGCTAAAGATTCCAAATTTCCTATAACACTTAGGAAAAAAATTAATAACATGGATACATTAGGAAGATTTAGAAACGCTGTAACAAAAGCTGTTGAATTTCGAAAACAAGGTGATTAATCTTTTTGTAAAAAAACAAAAAATTTGAAAAACGACGTCGTCAATGGGCCACAATATATTTTTGGCGATCACTCCAAGTGCGAGAGCTACTTTTGTAAAAGGTTAAAGAAGAGGTATTTTTTTTGTTATTTGTATTAGTTTATCCTACAACATCTTACGTACAATTTTTCTGCAGGAAAATGTAGTGCCTGATATGGAAGTAAGTGAAATATTCTATTCAATAAGAAGTGTTAACATAAGGCTTGCAAATAATGCTTCAAGTTTGTTACATGATGTTGATACCAACATGGCAGAATCCTACAATTCAATTGTAGCTAAATTTGTAGGCGGAAAACGGTTGAATTTTTCGTTAAAATGTTCTTACCAAATGAGATACAATGCAGCTGCAATTGCATTCAATACAAGTGGAAATTTTACCTACACAGTTTTGAACAACACATGTAATAATTCACATGCAGCTGAAGCGCTGTACATAGAAAATTTATATGCAAGGCGAAAAAGAGCAAGAGAAGCTCGTAGGAAAAGTAATTTTTAAATTTAATTTTTACTATTTCATTTACTCATTTATAAACGTCATTTATCGAAATTGTACATATAAACTTTGAAAATTAATCTTCTAATAAATTTGTTTACAAATGAATAACAAATAGAATATTATTTATCATACACAAGGTAACTCGTTTTTACTACTTCAAGGGATATCATTTCATCCCTTCTGCCGTTAAAGCAGTCTTACCTTGCTAGCAATATAAAACACTATTTATTAAAATAACGCACTAAATTCTTTTAGGTAAATCATTGAAACGCAGGACATTTGCAACAACAGACGCACATTATGGTCCTGCGGTTTCAAACTTTGTCCCAGATATGAACGAGGAAGAGTATGCTGTAAAATCTGCCCAATTTTTACGCGACTTGGCAGAAATTGACAAGGAACGTATATTTCAAGAAACCATGTTACAGTCCAACAGCGAAATCTGGAAAGTTGAACGAAGAAAACGAGTTACTGCATCTAATTTTGGAAAAATTTGCAAATTAAAGAAAACTACATCTACCGTGAAAACGGTTGTTTCTTTATTACATTCCACTTTCTCTGGTACTAGTGCTACTAAATTTGGACTGGATAACGAAGATAAGGCTATCTTATTATTCGAAAACCAGTTTGAAAAATCCGTGCGTAGAAGTGGTTTAGTTATAGACGAAGAGTTTCCATATTTAGCATGTTCCCCTGACGGACTAAAAAGCTTCGAAAAAAGTGGCAATCTGTCTCCAGTAGATGCAGTAATTCAAAAGAAGATAGATTACTGCTTGTGTGAAAATGGACATGTTACTCTTAAACGTAATCACAATTATTTTTATCAAATCCAATCTCGTATAGAGAAAGTTTCACAATCGTCCAAAAATTCGACCGCGAGAAAGTCAGCGAGAAAGTCACTCCTGGATTATTTTTCTTTGAACTCGCAGTCGTATTTTCTGATTTATGCCAGACAATAGTGGATCCTTATAAAATGTAGCTCTATTTAGATATTAATTCAAGTTTGTAATTATTTACAACCGCTTATAATTAATTATTATTTGTATGTTTTTCCGTTGTACTCATTTTCAGTAGTAAATAAATGTTTAAATATATTTCCCTGCATTTTTTTAATTTGACGAAAAAAGGTTACCTAATAGTTAATTAATATTTTAGAAGATCAAAACATTTACAAAATCGTCATAAATACTGAAAGAGACCGTTTAAAAGTATTTAGTGTTTAAAGATTCTTACCTGACAAACCAAATAGGGATTAGAGTGTGTACCTGTTAGGGGATTAGTACATTCCAATACCTGTTATTCGTAAACAAAAATAGCTGTTAGTTAAGTTGCCTATAATACTTCTAACTTTAGATTAAAAATAAATTATTTATTCGATTAGCCGTATGATCCAATGAATAAAAGTATTCCTTTTGCCATGTTTAATCGCTTTTGATAGCTTTTTGAAAAAATAAATGCGAGACAGCATAACGCTATTTCATAGTATCTAAATCAATTAGCGAGCGTTTCTCCAAATAAATTTTTGCGGCTGTGATATTATACGAAACAATTTAAGTTTTATCCTAAAATTTGACTAACGCAGTGTGTTGCCTAACCCCTCTCCTTATCCCCCTTAATCTAAGATAAGTTCTAGTTCCAACCAAACATAAGAGAACTACTCTAGGTATGGAAACAATAGTATTAAGCTTTATGGCTTCATTTACAACCTTAGTAAATATGTGACTTTCATTGGTAAATTTCAGTGAAGGTACATGAAAATTAATAAAAATGTTGTTCACTAATTTTGTAGTCACTTCTAAATCCTCAGATGGAGTAATAAGTCTTCCATTGGATATGAAATGTATCCAATCTGGCAAATTATTACCATCACCACTCCAAATATTTTCATCGGTTACTTGGCGTAACTGGGGATATTTGTTACGAAAGCGATGTGCAATATATCCCGCAATGTATTTTAGACCTTTTTCGTTTATAATCTCAGGAGCTGTTAGTCCGAGATTGTTTTCAAAGTCTTCTAAACGTTTCAGACACTCTTCATCTACGGCAGAATTTAATAAGTCATTAGTATTAGGCTCTTCGAAAGGAATGTTGGCAATTTCATCTTCCAAACTAATTTGTGTGCCTTCAAAGTGAGCATCGCCTTTAATTAATCCTTTAAACATGGACTGGATGAAGCAATGATCCTCGTCAGATGCCAGTATGTCTTGATTGCTTTGTGATAGCGTTTCCATGGTAACAAGGCACTGCTCTTCTGAATTTCTCAATGTATTTCTATTCACGGAGAATATAGCAGAAGAATGTTTTCCTAATATATACCTACGTAGACGGTATTTTAAATACTAATGGGGTAGGGTGATCATTTGCACCACCAATTGCACGCAAGTATGAAAAAAATTATTCCAAGATGTCTTGATTCTGTCTAAAAGTTAAAAGATGTTCAATACCTGAATATTCTTTTTGCCACTGTTGATAAAGTCCAAGCAATGCTTTATTACAAAGTATTACCTCTTTTGAAATGAAACAAAAGTTCAGCATTGTCCAACTCGCATATTTGATATAAAAAAAGTCATTTTCTTCAACAGCATTTTTTGTGCTTCCAAATTCAGTCCAAATACATGCGTTCCAATGTTCTGACCGAACTTACATCTTGCACTGAACAGGTCGAACCAGTCGTTGAACAATTTAAGCACCAAAGCTGTTTTTTGCCATCTGATTTCACCCATGAAACCTCTTAATCCACATCATTCTATACATTGAGCTAGAGAATTAGAAAATAATTGAGCTGCAAGGCAAACATTCTGTCTTTGCGTTCCATTAACACTTAAATGATACTGACTTATTTTACGTGCAATTTTAATTTCTCTTGTAGATATCGAAAGAAGAGTTTCTATGCAAGTTTTGTCAATGTTTTCCCCTTCAAAGCTGAAGCCAGTATCAATAAAGTGATTACGAGCAAGTTCAGTAAATGGGGCACATCCGCAAATACATAAACATTTAGGTTGGTTTTCACAGGGTATGGAAAATACCATTTTGCATCTGAAACAAACGAACGGAAACTTAAAAATTTATAACTTGTTCAAAAATTTACATTTTAGTACCTGGGCCAATATTAAGTTTTAACCAAAGTCCTGCATTCGAACCACCCATAGCGGCCATAGCGCTTGTTATTGAGACAACTGTATATCCCTTGGTGAATAATTTCGTTATAACGTCAGAGAGTATATCTTTGGTCATATTTTGATCAAATTTGTAAAATATGGGCTGCTTCCATTGTGCCAGGAGGCCGCTAGCCATTACTACGTGACTAAATTTTATTTATAAGGTCCTAGTACCTGCTTTGTTTTCTTGTCCAAACACATTTTATTAGAAATGTATATTTCATCAAATGACAACACAGTAAGGCGCTCAAGTTCTGTTAGGCTGCGGGCTTTATGCTCTACTAAGCTTAATACATCATTGAGAACTCCTTGTTCAAGATTTAAATTTAACGACCATTTCCTTAAAGTAGAGAGCGCTGGTAATGGATAATGCTTTTTCATCCGCAGATATCTATAAGCTTTTGGGCTTACGCTTCTTAAAGACATGGAATCCGATATATCCTCATTTGACCACCGTCTCGTTTTTTATTCCGATTGACCAGTACACGTATCTAACCAGGCGTAAATACTTTCGCTAATGTTGACTTTGTTTTCTCCGTGATAATTTTTAGTTTCTATTTCAGCATGTAGCTTTCCATTTTCTTCAAGCAAAACTTCATATTTGTGTTTCCACAATTTTATTTCATTTTGCAGAATATCTATTTTTTCAGATAGTCATTACTTGTAAGGGACATAACATTTTTACTGTATTCAGCTTCTGTAATTTGAGATGGTGGCAAGTTGCTAAAAATTAAAAATGCATAGTAAGTACCTACGTATACCGGGTGACAATGAGACTAGGGCCATGCTTATATCTTCTTTATTTATGAACCGATTTGGATACAATTTTATACCAAGATACTACACATAATTTCTGATTGGCTGATAGAAATAGTCAAAATGACTGACTTCCGGTTTTATCAGAAATGATACTAACTTTGATTTTTTAAATGGAACACTTTGTATATTTTATGTTTTTCTGAATTTAAGAGTCAAACTACATATAACAGTCTTGCCAAATTTCAATTTTTTTAAACAAAAATTTTTTTTTTCAATTTTTATTTTTTATCATAGAAGGCCTTGACTTGGAAAATTTTATTCTAATTGACTCTAGCAACTCTTAATAATAGCTATTTTATCAATAAGGTCAATAAGAGACCTTTAATAAAAGAATATAATTTGCTAAACTCGTTTTTTAAGAAAAAGTCACTTTTTTTAAATGACACCTACCAAGGGCCATCTTGGCATTAAACAGCAAATTTAATTACCAATCTAACGATATGCATCATGCACTACTTTATCTTTCTCTGAAACTCAAAATTAATTAATTGATTATTTTTTTAAATATGTTTATGTAATAACTAATAATACCAAAGCAAATTTGGCAACACTGTTGTATGTAATTTGAGTAGTAGATTCCAAAAAACATAAATATACAGTTTGTTCCATTTAACGGTTTCACCGGAAGTGACACTAACATTGTTTTTTTAAATAGATTTATGGCCAGTATTATAAACGATGAATAACTTATTAGATAACTATTATTTGTGGAATAAATTTACTTCCATAATAAATTAATAGGCAAATAAACAAAAGCGCATCAAAATATGTTTACTAATGAATAAAATGTCATAAGCATTAACGTCTTGATGTGCTTTTGTTTACTTTAATAACGAATTAAAATTAACATGTACGGATTTATTTGCCGAATAAGGTTATTTTGCGTTTATAATACGCAAATCTAGGGAATAAGTTAATTTATTCTCAAAGTAAATTTTATTTAGGAAATAAAAAGTTTTATAAT